>JAJAGP010002928.1:51431-78931 GCA_025084515.1 Ancistrus triradiatus
TGATGCTATGGACACTGTTTTGCTTGAAAACCCTTGATTTGGGAAATCATGTGGATGTCAATTTGCCACATAACACCTACCTAAACATTGTTGCAGACTGGGTGGTCATAATATTTTGTCTCATTGGTGTAATGTGATGAAGATATGCAGGGAGTTGGGGTGAGAGTAGAGGATGTGGAGGACAGGGTGAGGTGGAAACGTTTAACTCGCTGTGGTGACCCCTGATAAAGGGAGAAACCGAAAGAAGAAGAAGAAGAAGAAGAAGGTGTAATGTGATCCCACATTTTGGGTTTAATTTCCAGTGAAATAAAAGTATCAGTTCAGCCTAATATGTTACTGCAGTAACGTTCAAGTATTGTTTCACGTGCTGCAATTGGGAGGTTTTTGAGTTCCTGCTTCTTTAGGTAATGTTCAGGTGTTCAGTAATGTTATTTCTCTGCTGTCCTGTGGTCTGATGAAGCTTGATCAATTGAAACCCAAGCTTTATAGCACTAACCTCAGATCGGCCTTGGTGACGTTTGTCCCATTTTGAGCTCTTTGTCTTTGTGAGCGAATAAGACACTGTTAGCACTAACCTCAGCTGTACAGATAAATACTCTAGACTACTTGCATACACTATGTTTGGCCAAAGCGATATGTGTACTTTCACTGTCTGGAGCCAACAGTTACCTCATAAGGTAGCCGGAGAATTCCCGAAGAACACTGAACTCATTGTCACTCAAACCAATTTGAAATGACTTGTGCTTCGTGAGATGGTGCGGTGCATTATCATGCTGGAAGTAGCCAGGAAAGGATCTAAACAATGATGAAATAGGCTGTGGCCCAAAATGTGCTAAGACGTTTCCCCACACCATTACATCACCTCCACCAGGCCGGACTGTTAACACAAAGCAGGTTGGGTCCTTGTTTTCATGGTCCTGTTGCCAAATTCTGACCCTACCAGCTGTGTACCAGAGCAGAGAGTGTGATTCATCAGACTACGCTACATTTTCCAGTGTTCGAATGTCCAGTTTTGGTGGGTTTGTGCCCACTGCAGCCTCAGCTTTTTGTTCTTAGCGAACAAATGTGGGTCCTGGTCTTCTGCTGTTGTAGCCCAAATGCCTTGAGGTTTGATATGCATTCTGATATGCTTTTCTGCTCATTACAAATGTCCAGAGCGGTTATCTGAGTTGCCGTAGCCTTTGTGTCAGCTCAAACCAGTCTGGCCATTTTCCATTGACCTCTCTGACTTTCCATTGACCTCTTAACAAAGCACTTCCATCCACAGAACTGCCACTCACTGAATGTTTTTCTTTATTGCGCCATTCAGACGAAACTCTAGAGACTGTTGTGCATCCCAGGATAGCAGCAGTTATAAAAATAAAAAAATCAAACCAGTCAAACCACTTGAAGGGTTGATTAGATAATTGCATGAATGAGTAGGCATAAAAGTTCTCAGTGAGTGCATATTTTGGTTATTATATGACCAAATATAGAGTGTGACCAATATGCACATATTTACTTTTCTCTGTCTACGATGGATTGGCGCCCTATCTAGGATTGTTCCTGCCTTGTACCCTGTGGGTTGAAAATCTCATGTAATTTAGTGAGTAATGGATTGAGAGTGAAAAGTAAAAGCAAAACACTTACTCTACTAGTGAACTCAGGGCGCTAGAATAGCTGCGAATGCGAACTGCAGCCTGAAAGCCAAGAACATTCATTTCCTTTTGGTTGGCTGTCATTACTAACCATTTTAGGACCCATGGAGGCTTATTTGCACTAAGAATACAGCACTGTAAATGTAAAAATAAAGAAAAACACGAGAACACAGTGGAGATCTGCACTGAGTAAGAACTATTGCGAATCTGAATTGCTGAATCACTGTGTATTGAATCATGAATTAAGTTTCAGCTGAAATGAGTTGTACGGCTCGCCTCATACAAGTTTAAGAAATTGTGCCAAGTACCGAGCAACCGACGAGAACCGAGACAAATTGTTATATTCAAAATGCATAGTGAACCAAATTTGATGAGTTCCGAGGTAGTCGAGAACTGAGGTAAAACTGTATTAAGTATGTTGGAGGATCTGACCTCGTCTTCTGACCTAAACCCCACTGAAAACCTGCACAGTAAGCAGGTTTTGGGACTGTGTCGTTAAAATACTGGACTATAGACCAAAAAGTCCAGGGTTCAAATCCCACCTCTGCCAAGCTGCCACTGTTGGGTCCTTGAGCAAGACCCTTAACCCACAAGTGCTTGGATTGTAAGACTGTATCAATTGTAAGTCGCTCTGCTAAATGCTGTAAATGTAAATGTAAGTAAGCTAAAGTGACAACCAAATAAGTGGGATTGTGGTGGCATAGTAGTTAAGAGTCTGGACCATTGACCAGACATTCTAGAGTTCATGTCCCAGCACGCAGTGTTTAAAAACTCCAGCAGCACTGCTGTGTCTGATCCAATTGTACCAGCACAACACACACTAACAAACCACTGTCATGTCAGTTTCAGTGCTGTGCTGGAAATGATCCACCACCCAAATAGTACCTGACCTGTGGTGGTGCTTCTATATGGTAGTACAAAGTATTATATTCTAGTACAAAGTGCTTCTATGTGGTAAGTGGAACTGATAAAATGGACACTGGCTGTAGAAACAAGGAGGTGTACTTAATAAAGTGATGGGGGAGTGCGTGTGCCAGTATTTCTTGAGACTTTATTTAGTCTACTGTATTTAGTCAACTGTATTGACAGTTGTATTATCTCTTTCTCTCTCTCTCTCTCTCTCTCTCTCTCTCTCTCTCCAGCTGAAACAATGGCGATGAGCAGTATTCTGAACACTGATGACATTAAGAAAGCTCTGGATGCATTCAAAGGTAATTATTCTCACTCAAAGGCATTAGTTTCTCCTGCCTGCATGACCAGCAGGGTCACACTTTATCAGTGGCTTTCTCCAAAACAGATTAAGCTTTGTCACAGATTACAGCTTCAAGGGGAATCACATTTAATAGTATTGAAGTATTTCAGAATCTGCCAAGTGCAATGTGAATGTGATACAATTAATCATACAATTCTGCTTGTGTAGTAATTAAAGAGGAACAGTATGTCAATGTGTATTAATATCCAGAGATTTGGACATGAATTACCCAACTCAGTCAACAGGTGACACAGAAGTCAGTAGTCTTTAAGTTATAATCGCATCATGTTTAAGGGCAATGAGGCAAGTCACTACAATCTATAAATAGCCCAGATTATGTTGCAGTTAGTGATTTTGCTGTCACCAGGATTATTTTCTTTGAGATTCAAATTTGGTACATGACTGCTTGATTCCTGGGTGCCATTCCACTTATTTATCAGGGCTTTATTTATATATTTAACGCACAATGTTTTAATGATTATTGAACTTCAGCAGGTTGTCTTGACCATGTCTTTATGCCTAAAATTAATTGAGTTTCTGCCTTGTGATTGGCTGATATATGTGTTAAGCAGCTGAACAGGTGTACCTAATAAAGTGACCGGTGAGTGTATATATTAACAGAGAGAGAGAGAGAGTATTTATTATCCATCTATTAGACAGCTTATCGTTGGCTACCTGTGGCATAAAAGGCATACATAATTACATACAAGATGCATAAATAGTCAAACAAATAAGTCATGTTGGTGTCCCTGGATAATAATAATAAAGAGTAGGGCCACTCTACTTCCAGAGCATCTTTAATCCTTCATTAACCTCTTTGAAAGTGTGACCATCATCATTAAAAAGATGTTTCCCAGTGAATACACCTGGTCCTGCCTCACATTTGTAAGCTGTAATACGACTATGCGAAGCTGTCACTGAAGAGAAAGATTTCCAAGGTAGAGATGTTCATATCATTATTGATCCTCCGCCACAACTCAAACAAGAGTTGACAGCAGGCATTGTAGGCAAAAGTCGTCTTTTGGCTTCATCCATCCATCCTCCAGAATATTTTTCCCATTGCTCAGTGACCAGTGTTTGTAGACTAAAGTCTCCTGCATTGTTCTGAGTTACTACATAATATACACTCACCGATCACTATATTAGGTACACCTGCTTGTTTCTACACTCATTGTCCATTTTATCAGTTCCACTTACCATATAGATGCACTTTGTAGTTCTACAATTACAGACTGTAGTCCATCTGTTTCTCTACATACTTACATACACTTGTGGGTGGTGGATCATTTTCAGCACTGTATTGACACTGATGTGGTGGTGTGTTAATGTGTGTTGTGCTGGTATGAGCGGATCAGACACAGCAGTGCTGCTGGAGTTTTTAAACATCTCAGTGCTGGACTGAAAATAGCCCACCAACCACAAATGTCCAGCCACCAGCATCCTGTGAGCACTGATGAAGGATTAGAGAATGACTAACAAACTGTGCAACAACAAATGAGCTACTGTTTCTAACTTTATACTTACAAGGTGGAGCAATATTGTAGATTTGTATAATAAATTTCACAGTGAGTGTTTAAAATCTCCAGCAGCACTGCTGTGTTTGATCTAATTGTATCAGCAAAACACACACCAACACACCACCAGCACATCAGTGTCACTGGAGTGGAGAATGATAAATGATCCAAATAGCACCTGATCTGTGGGGGTCCTGACCATCAGAGAAAAGCGTAAAAAGGGACTAACAAAGTATGTAGAGCAACAGATG
Source organism: Ancistrus triradiatus (assembly GCA_025084515.1). Classification (NCBI taxonomy): domain Eukaryota; kingdom Metazoa; phylum Chordata; class Actinopteri; order Siluriformes; family Loricariidae; genus Ancistrus; species Ancistrus triradiatus. The sequence goes on from JAJAGP010002928.1 coordinate 56,086, forward strand.
GACTACAGTCTGTAATTGGAAAACTACAAAGTGCTTCTCTATGTTAAGTGGAACTGACAAAATGGACAATGAGTGAGAAACATGGAGGTGTACCTAATAAAGTGAGCAAGGACCGTATAATACACAAGCAATGGAAGATTACATGTAAATATAAAGTGCAAACTAACTACAGTATCACTTTTCCTTTTCTTCTGATCTAATATTAAAACACTGTTGTAGCTGCTGACTCATTTGACCATAAGAAGTTCTTCGAGATGGTGGGGCTGAAGGCAAAATCAGCTGAGGATGTGAAGAAAGCCTTTCATGTACTGGATGCTGACAACAGTGGCTTTATAGAGGAAGAAGAACTTAAGTGAGACCCACACACAGTGTGCAACATACCATAGTTAACGCATTATTTAATGCATTTTCCATTGCAAATGATTGGTGTGTGTTTGATGTGTGTTAGGTTTGTGTTGAAGGGCTTTGCTACAGATGGAAGAGATCTGACTGATAAGGAAACCAAAGCCTTCTTAAAGGCAGCTGATAAAGATGGAGATGGAAAGATTGGAGTGGAGGGTGAGATATGTAATTGAGTCAAATTTGTGCAGACTGAAAAATGTCCATTACCCCTGAAGGTATAGCTGAAGAAACATATTTATCATTCCTTATTCTATTATGAACGACCTGGCGAAAATGCAAAATGTCTCCTCACAAGGAGGAAACTGTTTCCACCTCATCTGTAGCATATTTGCACAGTAGCATCATTGCCATTGAGCTTTATTGCAAACTTTGTATCAGTTGAACTGAACGCTAATGGGTCACTACATTTAGTGTATGTGATCTACTAAATATATCTGATACTACTGTAATGCTTGTATTATCTGATAATACTTCTTTGTTTTACAAGGAAACATTATTTTAGAGGATAAAAGATGATTGTTTGCTTATGTGATGTCCGACAACCCGACCCCAATCTAAAACCTCTTACATTTAATTCTGCCAAGCATCACTGCTCATGATAACTGATTTAAACCCACATTATATGTAAATTTACATTTACAGCATTTGGCAGACATCCTTATCCAGAGCGACTTACAACTGATACAATCTTACAAACCAAGCAATTGTGGGTTAAGGGCCTGGCTCAGGGACCCAACAGTGGCAGCTTGGCAGAGGTGGGACCTTTTGGTCCATAGTCCAGTACCTTAACTGCTAGGCTACCACAGTCCTTTAAAATATGTGCAAATGGTAAGGAACTATTAAATTTACATTTAGTGTTCAAACATGTTCACAGAATGGGTGCCAAAACTCTGAGACCAATATTGAATATGCTTGTTTGGACCATTGTGGAGAAAGTCTCATCCTGCAGCTGGTTAATTACCCAAAACACACCTCAAAGCTTTGCAACAACTAATTGAAGACCAAATAAGATCAACGAGTGCTGACGTCTTCCACAGTCTCCTGACCTAAACCCCATCGAGCATTTATGTAGGCACTTGAAAACATCAAGTAACTTCACAAGATGGTCTTTGCAATATTGTGAAATTCTGACCATCCTGACATACTGGAATAAGATGGATCATCAGATCTGGCAGAAAGTTATGGATTTTTTTTTTCAAAGATTCAACTTCGCACTAAATGAATGCTGATTATATGATATAGTAATTATGTAACATAGTATTATGTAATACAGTGGTACCTCGTTTCTCGTCCCATAAGGAACAATGTAAATTGAATTAATCTGTTCAAGACCCCCAGAAAATCCACACTGTATAAGACATTATATGCATTAATGGAGTTGTATTATGCAAGTGCTCCCTAATTTACGATGGGGATATGTTCCAACAAATCCATCATAATTTAAATGTATCATGAACCGATGAGTTTAATATAGTCTATACTGTATCATAGTGGAGCCTATTACACGTTAACACTAACATCAACCTACAGTTGAGCAAAATCATTAACAAAAAGCTTATTTTATAATAAAGTGTTGAAAATTGCATGCAATTTAGTGAGTAATTGAGCGTGAAAAGTAAAAGCAAAACACTTTACTGGTGAACTCAGGATGTTAAGATGCTAAGCTAACTGCAGCCTGTGTTCTGGAGCATTCAGTTGGTGTTTTAACTATGGTTTTCTCTTATAGTCAACCTTTTTAGGACCCATGGAGACTTATTTGCACTAAGAATACAGTACTGTAGACGTACAAATTTGAATCACTCAGCACTGAAACGGCTGAAACGAGTCACGCGGCTCGACTCGTACAAGTTATGCAAGTGTGCAAACAGCGAGAACCGAGACAAATTTGGTTGAGAACCAAGATACGACTGTATAAAGCATTGTATTAATTCATGAAAAATGAATTAATTTAAGCAAAATTTAAGCATTTTTACCAGTGGTCACAGACTTTTGGCCCTCCTGAATGTAAGTTATTTAAGTTGGTTATCTAAAAATAGTGACCACATGGTGGCACTATATGTTTAGCGCTATCCAGCTAAGTTAGGAACTACAAAGCTCTCCATTTTAATCATAACCAGAATGTTGTATGTTTGTATGTTCTCCCCATTTCTGTGTGGGTATCACATTTTGGTGAATTAGCTTAATCAAACACTGAAAAATGAGATTACCTTGATGAAAAAAATTAAGCCTGATGGAAAAAATCCCTCTTTAAGAATGTTTTTTTTTAAAGAATAATCAAATCTGAGGTCTAACTCTCTCTCTCTCTCTCTCTCTCTCTCTCTCTCACAGAGTTTGCTGCTCTAGTCCATGAGTAAATTCAACAGTACTGACCAACCAGTCCCTTGACCCTGACTACAGATTACCATACACCGATACGCACACACTACTGTCGCATCGTTCACACACTCTTTACACTCCCTTGACCACTGCTGACACATCTCGTTGCTCTCACTCTTTATGAACCCTACTGTTAGCACTAAAGTTAGGGCACCATGCAGAGCTAGGGGCAGCAGAAATACACACAATGCACACAAAGTCTTTCTATAATTCTGTGGACTTGTCATTGATCAAATATTACTGTAGCTAATTTATGCTACACCTAACTTTAGCTTCAGTAACTTAAAGCAAATATTTTGGCTCTTTTGTTTTTGTTTTTTAAGTTGCAGATTTCTTTAAGCAATTTTCTTTGTGGGGCCAGTAATATGTCCCCACAAGGTTAATAATTCAGATCGTTCTGTCTTTGTGGGGACTTTTGGTCTTCACAACGGTATTTAAACTTGACAATCCCACAAGACACACATGCACACCTCCCGTGATCAGACCATAGTATTTTTTTATACAAAAGTGTTTGTGCAGATGAAGGAGCTCGACCCCTCAAAACATGTATAGGTTTTCAAAAAATGAAGGCTATCTGTTTTAGTCTTTTCTTTCTCGCTTTCCATTCACCCTTCATCTCTTTATTGATTGTTCTCTCCTCAACTCCCTGGCATTGTTCTTGTTCATCCTCTCTCCTTCTCTTCTCTCTGGCATAGATCTGCTGTGAAACCCACAAAAAAGAAGAAAGAGGTCAAACTGTGAAAGGAAAAATAAAACAAAGACAATACTCGCTATCTTTCTCATCTTTTTTTGCTTTGATCCTCTGTTTGTCGCATGCTGCAGATCCTCAGGGACAGAGCTGGAATCCATAACACTGTATTGGTGATGCTCAGCCACACACAAGTTAATTTAAAAATGTTTTATTGCCTCTCAGATATGCCAGCAAATAAAGTGCCTCTTAAACATCATTATAGAGACAGGAGGATTGAATATGCCTGTTCTCCAAGAATTGCCCTATCTCTGCTGTCCAGTTTATTCTCAGACAAACACATCACAGAAGCTTGTACAAAGTCAGAATTTAAAATGCATTTCTATAAACCCCAACAGGCCTAGGTCAGACTTCAATAAGCTTAAACAGTGATTGCTTGAGTAATTGCTTTAACCTCAGTAATTATTGCTTTATTCCTAAGGTCAGTACTCTTATGCAGCTGTCAGAACTCCACATTTTACAAAGCCAATAATGCATGTGATTTTGCTGCTTCTGCGATGAATGCTTTAGCTCAGAAAATGCCCGAAAGTAAAGCTTATCTACTCAAAGCTTTAGGGAGACCTGATAGAAAATTCACATCCAAAATGATAAATATTCATACAGTCATGGACAGATATATTGGCACCCTTACAGTGTTTTCTTCCAAATAATACACAAACTCTCTCTTCAAAATCCACAGCCAAGAAGTAGCTTTCCAGATCCTTTACTTAACTAATAATATTGCAGTACTTTCTTTATCCACTTTTTCTATGACTATTAAAACTAGAGAGGGTACACAGACAAGAAGATCTGTTTTGCTCTAATCTGTCTACAAAACATTGTGCAAACAGGACTTTGGCTAACTAAGGTAAGTTTTTTAATGCATCTGTGTCAGCAGTGGGGTCCTCCAGAGCCTTCTTCCACAGATCCCATTTCATTCAAGTGGTGAAAGATAGCACAAGTTGATACTGTTGTACTTTGGTTCTACAGCTCAGGTAAAATTTGTTTGAAGTTGATAAAGGTTCTTTCTAGTATTGGTATTGGCCATGCCTTTGTACAGTTTTGTTTAGCAAATCCTCAGACAATTCTTTCCTCTTTTTTGTTTCACCATGTTCAGTGTTGTATACACAACACAAAGGTCAACTTTTCTCTATTACTGTTTGAAACCATGACCTGCCTATACCTGTAACTTGTCAAAGGTGTGTTTGGTTAGAAATGATTTTAAAAATTGCAAGTCATGACCTGTCAAACAATAATGATGGACATGCAGGCCGGATCAGAGCAAGAAACTTTTTGCTCTGTTAGCAGTTTGGACAGATACCGCTGTTCTAAAGTAAGCCACAAACTACATTTCAAACCAAAACAGTAGTAGAACTTATTATGGTCGCAATCAGAGTCACAACTGTATTAAACACTTTTAACTGCCTCCTTCTTCTAATGTTAACTTCTGAACTTGGTACCTTCCTCTTAGCTTCAGAAAAGGAAAGCGCTCATATTTTTTACCAGTGAGGGTAAAACAAACTAACTAATGATGTGATTTCAAATAGATGATAACAGCTGTTATCAGTTATTACAGTTAGCAGCTGAACAACTGTAATCATGATTTGGTACAAAAGCAGTATCCACATAAAAATATAGGCAGAGGATCTCCAGTTTGTCTACAAATGTGTGAGGAAATTATTGAAATGTTTAAAAACAATGTTGCTCAAATAAAGATTGGAAAGGCCATACTATAGTACATACGGTAGTATCATTAAACAATTGAAGGAATCTGGAGGATTTTCAGTGCGTAAGGGGTGCAAGCCTAAACTGAACGCCTGTGATCTTTTCCCCCTGAGACGGCACTGCATCAAGAACCATCATTCATTAATAGCTGATATAATCACACAGGCAAGGGAGTACTTTATCAAACCTTCGTCAAGCACTACAATACAGTTACATACACAAATGCCACTTAAATCTTTGTTGTGCAAAAAAGGCCTAATGTTAACCATGTCCAGACGCGGCGTCAACTTCTCTGGGCTCACTGGCATCTGGGATGGACCATCACACAGTGGAAACATGTATTGGGGTCAGACCAATCAGTATTCCAGATGTTTTTTTTTATTATTAAATGGATGCAGTGTGCTCTGGACCAAAGACAAAAAGGGCCATTCAGACTGTTTTAAGCAACAAGTACAAAAGCCAGGGTTTGTCATGGTATGGGGTTGTGTCAGTGCTGTTGGCAAAGGTCATTTACATTTCTGTGACGGCAGCATTAGAAAAGTACATTGAAAAGTACAACGTGCATTTTTCAACAAGACAATGCAAAACCAATGCAAAACCACATGCTGCACACATTACAAAGTCATGGCTGTGGTAGAAGAGGATAAGGGTACTGGACTGGTCTGGCTGCAGCCCTGACCTGTCCCCAATGGAGAATGCGTGGAGCATTTTGAAAAATAACAATTAAAAACTCTAAATCGCTTGGTATTGTTGATGGTCTTTTAAGTGTTGTGAGAAGGAATTACAAAGTGGAAAATGCTTTATCGTTGCAGGTCTAAAATGTGGGAATGGATGTTTACTAACAAATGAAATGACCAGACAAAACATGACGTATCTCAGGTTCATACTGTCTGCAATGAAATAAAAGTCAAAGTAAATGTAAGAAACACTGTTTATTTTTAATTTGCAATTTGCATACTGTCGCAGCTTTTTCTGTTTTGGGGTTGAAAAACTAACCAACACAGGGAATACTTGGCCAGTGTCGTGAATTGACTTACGTGTTACTTGAGATACAGCAGATTTCAGTCTGGCAGACTGGAGACACATTTGACTTTATTAAGTGTACAGTCATCCAGTTAAAATCTTATCAGTTTGCAATTCAGATACAAGATGTATGAAAAGTGTAAAGGGGACCTTTGTGTTCCTACAGTATGTTCACACATGTTCACACACTTACCTCTCAAATAAACTTTGTCCAGACAATAAAAAAGTCCAGAAAATAAAAATCAAGCGGATCAGAATCATATACACAGTCCAGAACTGTGAAGAATGATTTGTACATTCACAGTACGGTATAAAGTATTTGGAGAGCACTAGTGTTGCTGCAGTCACCATCTGTTGTCAATTAAAAAACAGACGTCTGCAAGTTTGCCTTTGCCAGTTAATTCAACAAGTGACAGGCCATATGATGTCTGGAGCAAAGTTGAAATGAAGTGATTCAAAGTTTCAGGGAAAATACATGTACATGATTAATCTTCCTGTATTTCTACTCATTTATTGCTCTTAACTATTACAGGCTACCTAGGGAAAGGTAGCCAGATTTCTTGGAAAACACACATAACAAAAAACAAAGTGAACACACAAAAACTATGCAAACTCCACACAGGCAATAACTAGCATGGAAGAATGAATCAAACCTAGAACTTGAGTCACTGGTTGATGGTCCAAATCATAACTATTTCTGGTCAATTCATAACTATGGTTTCTGTTCACTGCCACAAGGCTTCATGGCTTTATCTAGACAATGCCTAGAAAGACACAACATTACTGATCAATGGTTTAATTAACTTTTGGGCATTGTGTTCAAATTGGTCAAATCTGCAGTTTTCCGATCTGGCCATACAAACCTAATGGAACATGGAGTGCATGTTTTGGGATAATGACTAGGACATTGCTTAAAGGGTGTAATTCAACAGTTGGTCATAATGCTCACTCACTTTCTATACCCACTCAGTTCAGGGCCTAACTGCAGCATACAGTATAAGGTGGGAACAAACCCTGACCAGGATGCCAGTCCATCATAGTGTACATGTACGCACAAACTGGGACACCAATTTAACAATACATGTCTTTTGGAATATGGGAGGAAACTGGAATAGCCAGTACCCAGAAATCTGCAGACAGGGGAAGAACATGCAAAATCCACACACATAGTATCTAGCCTGGGACTCAATCCTAGGCCTCCGGACTAACCACTGTGCCACCATGCTGTCATGGTGAAAACTACATCATAAATGCTTTTGAGCAGCCCAATCAAAATAATCTTGAATTTAGTTTAAATGTACCTGTGAACTGATGAAACGCTGATTCAAATACAACAGGATGGTTACTGCACATACAAACACTCGACTGCCACCATCCAGATTTCTGGTTATGGCCTGACCTATTATTTTGGTCAGGGTTTGCAGAGGAGAGTCTAAAACAGAGTCCCATAAATGCATCACGTTGCAAGCCCCACCAGTGATTCAATCCTAGGCCTTCAGAAACTGCTGCCTCCAAAAATAGGTTCTCACCACACAACTGAAAAAATAATTCTCCCTCTGGCAGAGGTGGCTTGGAGGGTATTTGTTTATTACTATTTATTTATTCTGATCTTATGGTGAAGCTTATTGCATAAGTTCTCAAAAGGATCTAAACTTTTCCAGGTATTCACTGTTCAATGTGTACTGATTTTAATCTTTTTATTTGCCTGTTTTAAATCTGGGGAGTGTGGGTGATCCAGAATTCTTCTGGCCAGGTTGGGCATCACATGCAGATTCAACTGGGTATGGCTGAAGCAGGGTAGGCCAACAACCATTAACCAGTCCTGCTATAAGCTGGCATCCCATTCATGGCACACTACGGCCTGCAAACTGTGTTCTCTGTGGATAGGTGTCAGAGCCCCCAAGACCCTGACCAACGTTTTTTTGGATAAAACTGTTCCCAATATGGCTTTGACGTTGAAATTTTGCCTGTATAGCTGCAGCATCACCGAGTCACCTGTTCTGTTCCAGATTACTGGAATTTGGTGTGTGATATTTAACACATCAGCTAAATTTGTTCCTAAAACTACAGAAAATGGTCTGCTTCACATGGTCTTGTGCACTTGCGCATATGGGCTGTGAGCTTCTTCGAGAGATGTAGTTTGTCTATTCTGTCAAACTGTAATGGACAGCTTTGTTTGAAATTTATAGTCCCTTGTAAATCTGACAAAAATGTGAAAATGCAAAACAAAATTACATTGTTGTTTGTAGAGAATGTTCTTTCTGGAGGATGCTGTTGAGGTTTTGGTCATTTCACATCCAGTTTGAATGCAAGGTGGTGTCTAATGTACATACAATGTACAAAAAACATACCCGTGGCTTCTTCCAGGCAGGTTTATTACAGCTGTAGATGCATTACACTTCTTTTTATTTAAAAGGATATTTTAAGAGAAACACTGCAATAGGCATTGCCTTTACATTTATTTCATTTAACATACACCCTTATATAGGGCGACTTACAATTGATATATTCTTACAGTCCTTGCTCAAGGACCAAACAGTGGCATTTGGTAAAGTGTCATTTCAATCCTAGACTTTCTGGTTCATAGTCCAATACCTTAACGGCTAGGTAACCACATTCCACCACATTGCCTGATTAGACTAAGTGAATTTGGCATTTATGTGACCATATATCAATACCCATCCAGCCAAAAAGGGCCCCATGGATGACTGCTTGAGCTCTTAAATGAGTACTAAATGGAAATAGGAAAATGTTTTAAATAAATTTTGATTATCACAGTTTTAAGGGCTGCCTTAACTGTTGACACATTTTTTTCAATGTTTAGTTAAAAACCCTTGTGTTGTCTTAAGGGTCAAAAATGACCCACCACTATGTTTACCATTTTTTCACCTTGAAATGTGATGACTTTTCCAAAAGTGAGCACAACATTAGAAAAAGTGAAGCATTGCCTTTTTACGTATTTACATGAAAGCTGTGCAGCAGGAGAGTACTAAGGGTGTACTCACTCTAGGCAATTCGAATTGCCTAGTGTGAGTGCTCCCAATCGTGCCGGGGCGCGATCCATGAATCGTGCTTGGGTGCAGTTGAAAGAGCTGGGCCAGAGCGCGATTCACTGGACTCCAGAACAGTACATATGTAGTATGAGCGCGAATTGGAGTTAGCGACGATGATAACGTCGATTGTGAGGCTGTTTCATTACACAAATATAGGTGCGAAGGGTTCACTGTGGTCTGCGTCTGAGGTGAATTGTTTACTTGAGATTTGGACTGATGAAAGCACAACGACTCAACTAGACAAGAAACAAAGCAGCAATGTGTCGTGCTCCAGCATGGAAACCAGCGTCAGCTGACTCAGTTAAAATTTTCTTACATGCAGCATAAAAAGCCGAAAATCAGTGCGTCACATAACACTATGTAACACAAGTTTTGTTCCCAGCTTTTTAATGTTTTATTCCAATTGCTTATGTCTAAAACAAATTAAAAATTGCTTACATTCATCATAAACTTCGCTTTTGTGACCACGGCAACGAAAATTATGAATTTTTATTATAGAAACAGGTCACCAACAGGCATGCCGAAGTATGCTTTGTAGGCCTCACACATCTTAGCAGATGCTTCCACAGAGTACTTTTTCGCTCTTGTCTTTATAAAATGGCCACATACATAGCAAAATGCATCTGCTGGATGTATGCAACCTCTTGATGCCATCTAAATGGACTAAGTTGCTGTGTACTGTAAGGAAAAAAGGATGTCTCTCCAAACTCGATAAAAATGGTCAATCTTTATTCCATGCAGTATCAAAGTACAAGAGTGTACTGAGGATTCAGCAGAGCAAGACTGATCACCCGGTAGCAGAGTAACACAATATATACAGTTGAAAGTAGTGGTCCTTCCTAAGCTCCTCCTGTAATGGGTGTGGGGTGAAGTGTGAATACTGTCGTTATCAGAATCTGAATAGAGAATGAATTCCCACCTGTCTGTCTAGGTCAGTTCCCCTTTGTCTGTGATGGCTGTTGCCCACTTACTATGCCATCCCAATCAGTTAGATCATGTGTCTCCGTCTCTCTGGAAGGGCTATAGTGGCCCTATAGAACTGTAGTTATACAGCTACCTACAATTCTGTACAGTCCCAGAAAGTTCTAGATCATTCTGGACAGTTCTAGAAACTTCTTGATAGCTCTCACAATTCCAGAAGCTTCTTAAGTATCTTGAAATATGGCGAATATCCTTAAAAATAGATCAATTTCAAAATATGATTGTGCTGACCACAAAAGCAAAGTTTACAGGGAATAATAACTTTTTTCTATTCATTTAGGGTACAAACAATCAGGAAAACACACTTAACAACTGGGAACAAAAATTTTTTTGAAAATTGTTACATGGTGTAATCAGTACATTTATTAAAAGGCTTATTAGGCCTGTGTGTCAGTGCGAACAAAGTCTAATAGTAAGTACAAGCATGAAGTATGGTGAGGAGCACGAGAAGCAGTTCCACAGTGCGCTGCATAATCAGTACACCTTTTTATAGCATTTAGTCCACTGCTGTGTGAGCCCGTCTTATATGTGCAGCACGAGAAGCCGAAATACAGTGCCCTGCATAATCAATGCATTAAATGCATTAGATGTGCATAAGACGTATTAGGGCTGTGTGTCAGCGTGCCCAAAGTGAAACGCCCTTAAAAAGACACATAGTAAGCCCAAGCATAAAGTCCACTGTGCTGTGCCACCCTCTCTTGCAGCACGAGAAGCCGAAATACAGTGCCCTGCATAATCAATGCACATATTAGGTTATAATGCGTATTATGGCTATGTGTCAGCGTGTATGAAACGAAACCAAAGAAAAGCGCAAAAGTGTGTGTTTACCCGATCACATATCTACAACCTGAAGTGTGTTGTGCTTTGTGAGTGTGTATCAGGATGACGAAAGCGTGCCAGAGCGCATTTCGGTAAACCTAGTGTGTGAGTAGAAGCCAGGGCGCGAATGGGGAGGGGGGACAAACACGTTCCTGCATGGTTCAAAGCAACCGTGCTCCTCAGTGTGAGTACAGCCTAAGATTGTCTGAAGGTCACTTTTTAGCCCGGCAGTTATAAAATCACTTACACACCACGAAACCCAAACACACACACAATGAATCATTGACATACTGCTACTAAAATTTCTTGTACAAGTTCACAGACAAAATAAAAACAATTGCATACCAAATAAACACAAACAAAAGTAATGTTTTTGATAGCATTGTTTACTAATATGGAATGCACTCAGAGGTCATCTATTTTTGTAGAAGAATTCTTCATTGTACTGTATATAAGAATGGAAGTACTTTCTGCACATTCTTTTACTTTCTTGGGCTATCTATTGCTAAAAGTAATGTTTACACATATGCAGTATCTTTTTCAATAATAATAAAAAATAATAATATTAAAATTAAGAAATTATTATGGCAGATGTGTTGTAATTAAAACGAGTGGTGTCAACTGATTAAACTGCAGTCTGATTAAACTGCACTGTTAAAGAGGGAAAACCCAGATATTCAAAATTGAAATGAATGAGAGGTTATAACTTCATGCAAAATAGATTTGGGGATTCAAATTCAATTAAGCTGCTTTATTTTCAGAGTTTAGTGAAGGTGGGTAATTTTTTACTGTTGAGGATTTGTTGGACACATGTGCCTTTGTGGCTGTGGGGGCCACACATTTTTGTACCCATATAATTATTAAGCCATGTCATTACTTTTAGAACAAGGGGAATATGCAGAATGTTAAGACTTCATAATGTCAGGGTTCACTCTGGGAACATCCTCCACTTTTTCCCCATCTCTGTACTTTTTCCCTGGTCCACTTCCATCTTTTCGTCCTCGCTCTCCCCACACTTTTGCTTTGTTTACATTTTTCCGAGTGCAGCGTGTGTGCTGTTTTGCTTGCTTTCACAGGTATCCATTGGCCCGATCGCTCATCACATCAGCGCCAGACCTCCCAGTCATCTACTCACCTGATCGTCATTTCACTCCGATGATATAAACGCCGGCTCTTCCCTCAAAAACTCACCAAATCGTCCATTTACGTGTCTGGTACTCTTGACGCTAGCATTAGCATTAGCATTTAGCCATGCCGACCTGTCCCAGACTCGTTACGCCTGAGAACACCTCGCCCCGGCACTACACCCCAGCGCTCCGGATGAGTCCGAACACATGCGGTTGAGCCGCGATAAGATCACCCCCCTTAAACGCTCCCAAAGATTACAGGGTGGACTCTGCCTGTACTGTAGATGACCAGGACATATCTCCTTTCCAATCCACCCAAAAGGGGTAGCTTGCCAGTAATGGTAGGGGTTCTGGCAAGTGCTAACACTAACCCCTCACCCACCAACCAGCCCCGGCTCCTACGTCCCGCTGTCCTATCAGGGGGCATGTTTCTCTGGATGCTCCCATTGACTCTGGTGCCGAGGACAACCTCATTGACCAGGACCTTGCTGCCAAGATGGATTATTGGAGAACCCCCGATGGGCTTACGCCCTGGACAGCAGACTCCTGGCTCAAGTTACCCACCGGTCTCCTCCCATCACCCTGGTCCTTTCTGATAACCATCGTGAGACCATCACCTACTCTGTTATATGCATACCCAAGACGCCCCTGATTCTCGGTTAGCCCTGGATGTCCACTCACAACTAGTAAACTATTGCCATCAGTCCTGTCTTCATTCCGCCATTCCTGCATCCAAGCCTGTTACTCGCACTTCTTGGCCTGAGGACCCAGTGAACCTGTCTGGGGTACCGCAGGACTACCTCGGCCTCCGGGAAGTATTTGACAAAGACCGCGCCAAGACCTTCTTTTCCCAGCATCTCTCCACCACAGAGACGAATTATGACATCGGCTACTAGCGGTCAAGCTCACCCTGGAGGGGTGGAGACACTGGCTGGAGAGCTTGGAACAAGCTTTCTTTGTCTGGACCGATCACAAGAACCTGGCGTACGTCCAAACTTCAAAGCGCATCAACTCGCGGCAGAGCAGGTGGGACCTCTTCTTCGCCAGATTTGATTTCACCTTTACCTACCACTCGGAGTCCCGCAAAGGCAAGCCTCTCACACCAGCTCTCCTGCGTAAGGGACCCTCTCCCTCTTGATAGCACCCTGCCTCCCTACCGCCTGGTAGCCTGTCTAACGTGGGAGGTACAATGGACAGTTGAGGCAGCCCAGGCCCTGGAACCTGACCAAGGAGGTGGCCCCCCGGTTGCCTTTACAATCCCAACACTGCCAGATCCACGGTGCTCCAATGGGCACACAGCTCCCAGTTCGCTTGCCAACCGAGTGCCGGATGCACAGTTTCCCTCCTGTGGAGACTCTTTTGGTGACCGTCCTTAGAGGAAGACACTACGTGGCTGTTTGTGCTCGCAACAAATCTTCTCATCTTCCACCAGACGGGCTCCTATTGCTGCTCCCATTGTCATCGTCTGGCTGTCGTCCCTTAACATTCCCCTCTGCACCAAATCCAGGAAGTTGCCACCCTGGCTCAAACTGCCCAACCACATGCATATCCATCCCACGTTCCATATTCCCCAAATTAAAACCATAGCCTCCTCAGACCATGACACTAGCATTAGCATTTAGCTTTGTAGCATTGGCTCCCATGCCTGTTGTTTATTGTTGTTTGGTTTATTCCTAGTCATTTCTACGACCTGCTGCCACCATTACCTGAAGCCCATTGCTGTCTGGATACTCAGCTATACCTATCTGGTTCTCTGGAAGCAGCGCTTCATCCATCTGCCACACTCCTTCTGTCCTTCCTCCTGGAACCGACTCCCTGGATCACTCCCGTTCAGCCTTCACGTTGCTTACTCATCCTCAGCTCTAAGTTAAAACTTTTTGATTTCGCCTTTATGCTGATTATCTGCCTTTTGTTAATAAACCCATATCACTTCGTAACCTTTGGTCCGCCTGTGTGTCTGCAATTTGGGCTCCTCCTAGTTTGTCTGGGTCTTAGTTCCATAAAGGTTTTGAAGTGTATATTTAAAGTGTGAGAATAAGGTTAATAAACACAAAGACATTCCATAACCATTTGGAGTTCTTACCCATAATACCAAGATTATGTGAAGTATTCTTGAGCTGTAAAATGGATTAATCTCATAAAATAATAAAAGCCAAAAGATATCGAAGTTTGGTATTTTAAAGTGTTTTGGTTATACATGTAAATTACAGGTCACAGTCTAATCATTAAACCAAATTTTCAGGACAACAGGCAGAAAAAACAAAAAACATATTGTCTAACTGCCTTCCAAGTTCCATCTCAACTTTACTTCTCCTTTCTAACAGTTTTTAACAGTATTTTATGATCTCAGAGTTGGCTGTAACCATTCCTGTTCATAGATCATTTCTAGCAGAAATTTAAGCAAGCCACATCTGAGCCAGTCAAGAGTTACAGTCTGCAGCTTCAGTATGAAGCTTCCTCAAAGCTGATTCATGATGTGCCGTAGTCAGACTGAGCTGTCTTCCAGAGCCCTGTCAACTCACTAGTTGACATGTTAATATAAGCGCGGGGCTGATTTGTCGTTGGTTTTGGTGGGTTTTAGCTTCACCGTGGCAAAAGGGTTTGTGCCTCTGCAAAGCAACACAAAGGTAAACAAAGTGATTACATTAAAATCATTCAGGATATACTGTATATTCAAAATAACAGGCATTTCTACTGGAAATAGTTACTGGAAATGCATAGCAACTTCACTGCCTGACGTTCACTTATCTTTCCTTTCTCTTGTATCACTGTAAGCTTGTAGTGTATTTTACAGAGCAGTTATATGCCTGAGCACAATAGTCATGTTATAAAAGTTGCATAAAAATGTTATAAAAGTTCTGGTGATACCCATGATGACATCATTTATCATCATGTCAATACTATATCATAAAGCCCACCCCCTGTACAAACATCTATTGTTCATTCATTTCTACCTTGGAAAAATCTCTGGTCTCGAAACATGCTGGTCTTGTCTCTGCAGGACAAAGGTGAAAAAATTAAATAATGAACAACTTCTTTGATATGATCTTGTAGTTTTATAGCAGCTTGAGTTTTTATGGTTTAGTTTCATGTACACACACACACACACAAAAGAGCAACCATGTAATTGTTCTGAAATCAGCTTGAAAACAACAGCAAAACAAACCCCAAGAACAAAAGACACACACACACACATATTCGTATATACAGTGGTGCTTGAATGTTTGTGAACCCTTTAGAATTTTCTATATTTCTGCATAAATATGACCTAAAACATCGTCACATTTTCACTCAAGTCCTAAAAGGTGGTAGACCAACAAAGATCACTCCAAGAGCAAGGCGTGTAATAGTTGGCGAGGTCACAAAGGACCCCAGGGTAACTTCTAAGCGACTGAAGGCCTCTCTCACATTGGCTTGTTTGAGTCCACCATCAGAAGAACACTGAACAACAATGGTGTGCATGGCAGGGTTGCAAGGAGAAAGCCACTGCTCTCCAAAAAAGACATTGCTGCTCGTCTGAAGTTTGCTAAAGATCACGTGGACAAGCCAGAAGGCTATTGGAAGAATGTTTTGTGGACGGATGAGACCAAAATAGAACTTTTTGGTTTAAAAGAAAAGCATTATGTTTGGAGAAAGGAAAACACTGCATTCCAGCATAAGAACCGTATCCCATCTGTGAAACATGATGGTGGTGACTTGAGATTCAGTTTATGGACAGATGCCCTGACATTTTTCTTTAGAATTCTCTGATATAATTCAGAATTCATTGTTCTATCAATGGAATTCTGAATTATATCAGAGAATTCTAAAGGAAAATCTCAGGGCATCTGTCCATGAACTGAATCTCAAATCATTCTACCAAAGAATAGTTAAAGAAGAATAAAGTTAACGTTTTGGAATGGCCAAGTCAAAGTCCTGACCTTATTCCAATCAAAATTTTGTGGAAGGACCTGATGCGAGCAGTTAATGTGAGGAGGAAAACCCACCAACATCTCAGTATTGAAGCTGTTCTGTACGGAGGGAATGGGCTAAAATTCCTCCAAGCCGGTGTGCAGGACTGATCAACAGTTACAGGAAACGTTTAGTTGCAGTTATTGCTGCACAGGGGGGTCACACCAGATACTGAAAGCAAAGGTTCACATACTTTTGCCACTCACTAATATGTAATATTGGATCATTTTCCTCAATAAATAAATGACCAAGTATAATATTTTTGTCTCATTTGTTTAACTGGGTTCTCTTTATCAACTTTTAAGACTTGTGTGAAAATCTGATGATGTTTTATGTCATATTTAAGCAGAAAGTCCTCACAAACTTTCAAGCACCACTATGTGTATATACGTGTACATATATATATATATATCTCACGTTATAGCACAAACTTCGAGTGTATGATGCGATTATACTACAGTTCTGTTTCTAGTTAAACTTTAAGATAAAGAGGACAGAAAAAAACAATTTGTATATCAACATTCCACGAGGTAAACTAGTTCCATAAAATAGTTCCATACAACATCATCATCAGACTATGGCCTTCAGTCATAATAGTCAAGGAATTTCCCAATAACGGATTATTATACAGGCAATAAATATGTTGATTGATAACTTTTAAATATTGAAATATTTATTAACAACTAAGTTACATTCATTCATTTACATTCAGAAAATAAAATGTGTCCATTTTATAAGGTAGGCTGTTTGAGTGAGATGATGAAAGTCTGGGATCCCATTAAAATTTCCTTTACTTGACTAGTGATCATAAATTTGGAAATTTGAATGTTATGTTAGTGTCATCAGTCAGAAATGTGAAGGGAGAATTACACAGCATCAGCAGCTTCGTTGGGTTAAGAGCTAGACTCAACAGATACATGAACAAACCTCCAATCAGCCGTGGATGGTGTTTAATGAAAAACACAGAGTTTACACCAGCAAGCAATGTCTTTGTGAGTGATGCAGCTGATTCATTTCAATTTTGTTTATGGTACTAAAACTGAGCAATAACTTTGTTCTGTTATTCTGTTATTAAGCTGTAAGAGTGCAGGATGTTTGATTGGCTGTGCTGACTTCATTTCTCTGCCTTTCCAGTGTAACCAAATCCTCATTTTTGTTGCTAGAGCTTCAGTCAGAGTGCCATTATCATGCAATATTGGCAGTCCTAGAACGTCTCTCAGCCAATCAAATTGTGGGGTTGGAACAAACTATGCTATAATACTAAATAAACAAAAATAAAATAAAAACAGCTCCTTGTGAGGACCAGCAAAATGTCTCCACAAGGTAATAAAATATCAGCTCTTTCTATCCTTGTGGAGACATTTGGTCCTCATATTGATTATATAATCTTGACCCCCAACGCACGCACACACACACACACACACACACTGTTTGTCTTTCTATCTTTGTAGGGACTTTTCATTTACATAATGATTACTGTGCTTAATGAATGCTACACATACACCTAACATTAATCTCAACCTCAGTAACCTAAAGCAAATCATTTGACTTTGGTTTTTCAAAATTAAATTTCTGTAAAAATGTCCCCACAATTTAAAAAATGTCAGATCTTTCTATCTACCAAATGTCCCCACAAACAAGCCCCCTCCCCCCAACACACACAAAGTCAACCCACTCAAACACACACACAGAGGGACAGACCATCAGCAACTGGAGCTGCCACCCTGCATCCACCAGAAGGACGGCTCAGGTGTCATGGAGAACAGAACTTGGCCACAGTGAATCTGCTGGCCAAAGCAGTAAACTGCCACTTTACATTCAGTACAAATCACAACTCACTAAGATTTAGTACACACTGTGAAAGCTGAAGGTATCAAAAAGTCCTAAATATTTGATGGTAAAAATTATCTGGGAGGAAACCATGTCTTTCTTCACACACTTACTTTAATCTCTGAAGGAGTGGGTGTAACCGGCCGTGAGCTACTCGATTTTGGTGTAGGTGGAGGTGGTGGTGGAGGAGGGGGTGGTGGAGCACTAGTTCTGTTGCTCGCCGGCTGGTCACGGAGGTTGCTCATGTTGCTGCTGCTTTTTAGTGTGCTACCACTGAAATGGAAGTTAAAAGTCAGCATAAGGGTTGCAGCAGTTGCATTTTCCCATTTTCCATACCCATATTCTAGCTCCCGGTATCACTTAATATGAATGTTGAGTTTGTGTGCCCTTTGCAGGCTTCTGGTGCCAAGTTAAGGGAAACCAGAGATTTTTACTGCAACATTTCATAGACAACTGAAGCCCAATCACCAGATCCAAAAACATGAAACTGGTCCCTCTTTGCTGCTACAAAAGCTTTTACTTTTTTGGCAATGCTTTCAGTGGATATTCCACTGGATACAGTCACAAATGGCATTAGAGGTGTTGAGAACTGAGGTCTGGAGCCAAAGTCCTTTTATTCCACACCAAACCAGGAAACCTTTATTCACTTCACGTTGGCATGCTGAAACAGGAAACATTTTCTGGGAACTTTTATTCATTTGAAAGAACACTAAGATGTCACTGTATATTGCATTCACATATCCCTTCAAAAGGATTCAAGAGCCATCAAGAACAACCCTAGGCCATAATCCCCCAACTATCCCACCCAAATTTGTATGGCATTAAGCCAGATGGTGAAGCATAAGTCCTCACAGTAGACAATGTGTTTATCTGCTCCAGCATCCAATGGCGGTGTGGTTTAAATGTAAATCTAGGCATTTAGTAGATGCCCTTATCCAGAGTGACTTACAACTGATACAATTTTTCTAGAAATTACAACTGGTACAATCCAAGCAATTGTGGAGTTATGGGTCTTGCTCAAGGACCCAACAGTGGCAGCTTGGCAGAAGTGGGGTTTGAACCAAGGACCTTCTGGTCCATAGTCCAGTACCTTAAGCTTTAGGCTACCACAGTCCATTTACACCATTCCAGTTGATGTTTGGAACTGATGTTGTTGCACTGGTGAGAGGTCGCTCAGCTGAGCTATTGCTAACATACACAGTTGGCAGCACGGTTCCTCGGTGGGTAGCACTGTTGCCTCACAGCAAGAAAGTCCTGGGTTTGATCCCTGGGTGGAGTCTGCCTGTCCTCCTCATGTCTATGTGGGTTTACTCTGGGTTCTCCAGTTTCCTCCCACAGTCCAAAGACATGCATTAGGTTAACTGAGTACACTAAATTGGCCCTGATCTTAGTATAACTAGTTTCAATAGAACCTTGAGTGTTGATGTAAGTTTGTGTCTGTCATTGAATGGCCTTTGATACTGAAGAGTGATGTTAAATAAACTAAACAAACAAACAAAACATATACAGTTGACAAGGCCAACATGGCTGGATGCTTGATGTCATGTATCTGTAGCAGTGAATTTGGCATTCATAGACCAATAAATATTTTTTCATGTAACATATGAGTAGACTGGATAGTAATACTGTAAACCTATCGGGTCTAACAATGATCTGCATTCCAGGCCGTGTCTGATACAAACACTCAGTATTACAGTAGTTTAAGAGATTGGCTCACCTAAAGCCACGACGTCCTAATATATCTTCTACAGGAGCAACATATGCAGCTGGAAACCAGCCCTGGCTAAAAAAAACAAAGAACATTAACCGAATCTGGAGTCAAAATCTTGATATAGTTATTCAGTTGTGTACAGGGCTTCTCCTCACCGTGCTGAACTCTCTGAACGGCCGAACAACCAACCATTCTTTGGCTCTGGGACAAGTACGTTAATCGTTTCTCCTTTAGTGAAGGATAAGAGGGTGGGGTTAGAGGAAGCGGGGTATGACACCAGCGCTTGCATCGTCCTACTTCCACTCAGAGATTCTCCAATTGAGTTGGAGCGTGAGCGAGTGGATTGGGGTGATGGAGCTACAGAAAAAAGAAAGCATCAAATTAGGTGCCAATGTCTGAGGTTATGCCAGTGACTGAGGATTTAGAGTACTCACCCCTAGAGGGCACTCTGCCTAGAGACATTTCTGAAAAAGCTCGACCATGATCATCAGTCTGATAGAAAGAAGATGAGTCAATAGCACTGGCTCATTTTACGAATTTCAAACTGCTTATTGTGGTGTAACGTCTCACCATATTGTGGTGAGAAGCGGTACGTGGACGAGTCATCCTTGTTTGATTTACTTGATCTGTCCAATTCTCAACTCTCTGCTGCAGTGTGTTCCCTGTCTTTGGGGACAAATGTCTTCATTAAGAGAGATATATGCAAAGTTCTGTCTTTTGGTTCAGTTAAATACATACGGAATAACAACACAACTGTCTTTATTTTGATTAGAGAGAATGTAAAGCCTGTTGTGGGGGCAATTCTTTTATTTATTTTGATTAATACATACAATCTGTCAGCTATTAAATATTTGCTTCAGGTGTTTTGTCAATTAAAGGTGTTTCTTAAGATACAGGGCAGAATTGAAGACATTTCTGATGTACATTCCTTCCCAAATAACAGAGTGGCATTGATTCAACATTGAAACATGGTTAGAAGCATTCATATACCATATTTTTCGGACCATAAGGCGCACTTAAAATCCTTTAATTTTCTCAAAAATCTACAGTGCGCCTTTAAATGCGGTGCGTCTAATGTATGAATTAATTCTGGTTGAGCCTTCTGACCTAGAACCGATTGTAGATGGTACATGGCGCTCATAAAATCTGTGGAAAATGTTTTAGCACGGTCTTGGTAAGTTACGAAGCTCACGGGCCACCGTAGTGCGCAGGCATTGCGGAGTAATACGGTATGTGCTTCAGCATTAGGGTACGTGCATTCATTCATTCATTTTCGAGCGGATTTCAAAACTCAGCGCCATCAGTCACGCAGTACCAACATGGACATAGAGCAGCTGCGAGAGAATTCAACATTAACGAATCAATGATACGGAGGAAGCAAGAAGACGCCTGCGCCAGGTAAAAGACCAAACTGAGCTTCCGAGGGAACTTAAGAGTTTTGTTTCATTTCATGTGTCTTATAACCCGGTGCGCTTTATGTATAAAAATATACCCGTTAGCAGCCAATCGTTGATATTGCGTCTTATAATCCGGTGCGCTTTATGGTCCGGAAAATACGGTACTGTATGGGCACTGTTCAAAAATGACAAATGCGTCTAAATTGATGTATGGTTTAGTTGTTGATATTGAACAAATGATGTTAACTGACATTGATTCAAAGTTGGTATTTTGACTGGATTTTAATGTTGTAAAGGTTTTCCAATTTTCCAACATTAGGTTGATACTGGTGAGTTTTCTGACATTGAGAAAGCAGTGATAAACTAAAGAAATATTCAGTAGTGAAAAACTATTCGGTTAGCATTAATATAATTCATGTAAACTGAGATTTTTATGCAAAACAATCTGTCAATATGAAATCGGAAAAAGCAGCACCACTGTTTACTCACTGTCCAATGTATTAGAGACATCACCTTATTGCTCCACCTTGCAGATATAAAGTCAAGGACAGTTGCTCATCTGTTGTTGAACTGTTTCTGTTAGTCATCAGTGTTCACATGATGCTAGTGGCTGGACATTTTTGGCTGCTGGACTATTTTCAGTCCAACAATGACACTGAGGTGTTTAAAACTCCAGCAGCACTGCTGTGTCTGATCCACTCATACCAGAACAACACACACTAATATATCACTACCACCACATCAGTGGCAGTGCCGTGTTGAGAATGATCCACCACCCAAATAGTAGCTGATCTGTGGTGGTCCTGTGGGGGTCCTGATCATTAGAGAACAGAGTACAGGGGACTAACAAAGTATGCAGAGAAACAGATGAACGACAGTCTGTAATTGTAGAATTACAAATTGTAGTGACCACTAAAACTGAAATAAAGCATAAGGAAGATATACACTGAAAAATAAAATATAGAATACCCAAGACTTTTGCACAGTACTGTATATATAAATTTCCAACTGTACAATGTGTCCTCAAGGACACATAGCCTGGAGACAATTGTGAATAGGACACAGAACATGAAGTGAAGAAGCCTGGGTTGAAATTTTACCTTGTTCATGAGGTAAGCAATGGACTCAGTGAGTCCACAGTGTTTCTCAGCCAGAAAGCGATACCTCCTCTCCTGTTCTTTCAGTGCTCCTTTCTGGCTCTCCCTCAAGAACTGCACATAGTCACTAGCATCCTACACACACCCATAGTACACTGTTATTATCATCATTTTCTGTCACACATTCATGCGTCAGCGCTGTATCATTCTGCTTTGATTATACTATATATACCAACACAAACTAACTCAAGCCCAGTCCAGGCCCTTCTGCAAGCTTAATGACTCATTGACTGGACCATCATGATATGTTAAAAGTCCATAGGGCGACTAATTCTGCCAGTTATCTAATCCGTAGTGAGGATCCTGACAGTTATTTGCAAGCCTCTAGACAGTCTGCTTCAAAAACAGAGTATGGAGATTTGGATAAGGCAGTCTGCTCACCTGCAAACCCCCTCTTCTCTGCTGGTACTCTAAGGCCTTTGCCTGGTTCCTCACCTCTATCTCATAACGCCTCATACTGTCCTGGAAAGATATTTCACCTTTGTCAGATACAATATCTGAAACAGTATCGCTAGTAAAGTTTTATTTTAAATTATTACTGACTGAGATGTAGCCTTTATCCAGTCT
>JAJAGP010002928.1:83931-92211 GCA_025084515.1 Ancistrus triradiatus
GCTAACCTGAGTTGTGAGATCTATACAGTATTGTAAAATTGATTGAATTGAAAGCTATGACTTTGATTTCTCTTTGTTATAATGTAAGTGTGGTCATTTTATAAGAAGTTGGTTTTTATACAGGTCTTTTAGGGTTTGTTATAGGGAATCCAAAGGCAATAGAACTAATATGTTCACAGTTAAAGGAACTAAGTAGACAGGATATTAAAGTTTCTTCAAAGTCAAAGTAAACCTTAATAGTAGTTGATTGTAAAACTCTTTACCAAGTTTACAGCTTACTTCACAGTAAAACAGTCAACCAGTTTTACGAAACTTCACAGTAGAACCATGAAATGGCCAAATTACCGTCAAAAAGTCATAGTAGAACTGTGAAATATTTAAGGGTCAAACTGTGAAAGTTAATTTTAAAACTGTCATTTTACATTTATGTCATTAGCAGACACTCTTATCCAGAGTGACTTACAATTTAAACAACTAAGGCAATTGTGGCTTAAGGGCCTTGTTCAATGACCCAACAGTCTGGCAGAGGTGGGTTTTGAAGACTGGACCTTCTGATCCACAAGCCAGTACCTTAACCGCTAGGCTACCACAGGCTCTGTCTAGCACTTTTTAGCAAAGCCTCTCCCACATCGACTTCAACCGATTGCTCATAAGTCTACGAAGTGAATTTAATGTTAAGATAACACTGCCCAGCATGACTGGTGTTTACTTTACATTAGAAACCCAGCAGTTTGTCCCGGCAATGTTCTTAAAGTCTAACAGTCTTTTAAGTATTAATTAGAAAGCTTCTGGTTCTGAATCTGAATGCTATCAGTCTTTTGGCAGCCGTAAAACCATAAACACATGCATTTAGATTACTAGAATCACCATCTGTTGACATCATAAAATTACTAAATAAAGATGAGTTTTAGGGTGAGGTTTTGCTCTAACTAGAAAATCGATTGTTATTATTTTATCATGCGTAACAAAGGATTTAATGCAGGTTAACATACTACCATATATCATGTAATATTTGCGCACAGGTTATTCTGGAGCAGATAGATTGATCACAGTGTTTTCCAACCTGGAGTACAATGCAGGACTAAGAATGGAACTTTTCCCAAAAGAGGGATCAACCACCTACTATGGTTTTTTTGTTTGTTTTTTGTTAACGTATGGAAATTTGGTGCAATAAGTCCGCTTTAAGGTATATAGTGCCACTAGCTGATACAAGTAATCTGCCTGACTAATTTATAATACAAAGTTAATTACCTTGGAAAGCCTGAACGTAGTTATTTCCCAATGCCACTAGTCTCTGAAGGGATGGGTTAAATTGGTCCATAAGACTCTGCAAGAGAGAGAGAGAGATAGAGAGAGAGAGAGAGAGAGAGAGAGAGAGAGAGAGAGAGAGAGAGAGAGAGAGAGAGAGAGAAATTTTAACATTTATACAGTTAGTGGTAGCTAAATTAATTAACTACGTCACTTCTGCTTGTTGTTTCTCCTGTTAACACCTTGTTTTTTCCTAAACATTGTCACTGACATTCATTGTCACAAGTTTTTTGTTAAAAGACAAAAAAGAAAAAAGAAAATCACTTACGCCACCTTTAAATACACCTTAACACGCTTTACATTTTGCCGGACAGTGGAATTTGCTGAGTTCAGGTCGTCTTTACCCAAATCAGTTCGTTTGAATGGAATCGACTCTAAATCTTTGGTGCTTACTATCAGTCGTCAAATTCTGTTATCAAGGAATTCACTCTTTTTGGGGATATAAAAAATATACATATTGTTTTTCTCAGTGAAATTAGTCTACTCTGCCAACAAATTAGTGCAAATTATACTGAAAGGAAAAATACTTAAGTTTATAAGAACGTTACGGATAAAGACAAATCACATCAAGACAAATCATGAAAATGTTAAAGTCTAACAGAAGTGTGGGACAGACAAGGAGGAAATATAGATGTAAGACTGAATGAAAAGAGCATGAAAAGAAAAAGAAAGAAAGATACAAGTCAAGAAGTCTAAGTTGAAAGAGAAAAAGAGAAGGAAAGGAAATACAAACACATACAGCAGTGCAAAAAGACAATTATTGCTTTGAGTTTGGGAGATCCTTGGGAAGATCCCAACCTTAGTTAGTTGGTTTACTTCTTTACTTCCTTTTCTTTTTTGAAAGGGAAGCTTTTATAAATATATTTTTTTGCCTGAATACGTCAGGTCCACCATTTCTCCTGGTCCACCATATAGGTATGATTTTATTGCTGAGATCCTGTCTCACTGAGTGGTGTACTGATAAAGTGTCTGATCTATGTACAGGAGATCCTGTGATTGCATTGCGCCCTTAGCGATCAAATTAAATTGTTCAGTATACTAAGTGTGCACACAACACTCATATTTACAAAAATGAAAATTTATATTAGACATATGAGTTATATACAAACAATATTATAAAAACAATGAAGATATTTCTCTTTGGGACATCCCCAGGCTCTGCATTTGGGTCTGACCACAAAGCATTCTATTACAGAGCCAGAATACTAAAGGCAAAATATGAAGTGTTGATGGGATGGGCCTTTCCTATTCCACTTAATGAATAACACAGTTGTTCTCATTAGTCAGCATTACATTGTAGCTCGAGAACACACAGTTCACACAGACGCACAAGCTCTTCCTACTTAAAATCACTGTTTTTAGGAAACTAAATATATCACTCAGTCCATATACATCGAAATGTATTACAGAAATACAAAGGAGGACTGAATATGGAAAGTGTGGACCAACCACTCTTTAAAATGTACACCTACCATGTATATCCTCATTGTTGAGCGGTGTAGCTGGTCACTGTTCATCCCAGACATTGTGTGGCACAAGTATTGTAATAAAAAAACTAAAGTCTTGAAAGGAATAAATAACAACTCAAACAAACAAGCATTCGACGACAAATGTCCACAAACTTCTGCTCTGGGAGAGAGGCGGACAGGCTGTGGCTGTGAATTATTGAATAGAAAGGTGTGGGTGTAGACTTAACCACCTGGAACAGCCAAGATACACTGTTCTGGGAGGGAGGGAGGGAGAGAGAGAGAGAGAGAGAGAGAGAGAAAGTAAATGTAAGTGGAGTATCATAGAGACTTATCAGTTATTACCCAATTTATTTGCACTACACATTAATTTATTTCAGATACACAAGTTCTCCCATTGTTAAAAAATCATTTTCTAAAATCCATTAACTACTGTCACACAAGGAAAGAACAAGGATCTTGTCATTGATATAAATTACAATCGCCCCATATAATCCTTATGTAAGTGACACAACTCATTATTTCTGCCCCACACATAAAAGTTTAATTGAAACCAGTTATTTAAGGCAATTTGCTACAAGTGGTGCGTGAAAGTTTGTGAACCCTTTAGAATTTTATATATTTCTACATAAATATACTGACTTAAAAGTAGATAAAGTCCTAAAACTAGATAAAGAGAACCCAGTTAAACAAATGAGACTAAAATGTTATTTTTCCTTTCTCCAAACATAACACTTTTCTTTTAAACCAAAAAGTTCTATTTTGGTCTCATCCGTCCACAAAACATTCTTCCAATAGCCTTCTGGCTTGTCCACGTGATCTTTAGCAAACTGCAGACGAGCAGCAATGTTCTTTTTGGAGAGCAGTGGCTTTCTCCTTGCAACCCTGCCATGCACACCATTGTTGTTCAGTGTTCTTTCTTCTGATGGTGGACTCATGAACATTAACATTAGCCAATGTGAGAGAGGTCTTCAGTTGCTTAGAAGTTACCCTGGGGTCCTTTGTGACCTCACAACTATTACACGCCTTGCTCTTGGAGTGATCTTTTGTTGGTCGATCACTCCTGGGGGAGGGTAAAACAATGGTCTTGAATTTCCTCCATTTGTACACAATCTGTCTGACTGTGGATTGTTGGAGTCCAAACTCTTAGAGATGGTTTTTGTAAACTTTTCCAGCCTGATGAGCATCAACAACTCTTTTTCTGAGGTCCTCAGAAATCTCTTATGTTCATGCCATGATACAGTCCCACAAACACGTTTTGTGAAGAGCAGACTTTGATAGATCCTTGTTCTTTAAATAAAACAGGGTGCCCACTCACTCCTGATTGTCATCCCACTGATTGAAATCACCTGACTCTAATTTCACCTTCAAATTAACTGCTAATCCTAGAGGTTCACAAAAACTTTTTCCACTCACTAATATGTAACATTAGATCATTTTTCCTCAATAAATAAATGACCCAAGTATAATATTTTTTTGTCTCATTTGTTTAACTGGGTTCTCTTTATCTACTTTTTAAGACTGTGGAAATCTGATGATGTTTTTTAGGTCGTATTTATGCAGAAATATAGAAACTTCTAAAGGGTTCACAAAACTTTCAAGCACCACCATGTATTTTGATAGTAAGCAGCATGCCACAGTTTTGTAAAAATGTTTAGAAAAGTAGTCCTACATGTAAGTAGGAAAAGAACTCAAGTTAGGAAATGTGTGGAAGTTATTCTGTGAAAAGGCCACCTGGAAAATTTAGGAAGTACCCCAATGTCTGTAGTCCAGATTACAACAAAGCAACATATGCTCCACCTCAATTTCCTATGAAGACAGTTGAACACCAAGTGCAAATGATTATGGCATTAAGAGTGGACAGAAAACAAAGAATGGGAGAGGTTATTTTACGCCTCTGCAAACGAGAAGCAAATACTGCTGGCCGGTGGCCAGTTTTTGATTGCTGACATTGCAGCTTTTTGTCATGTGTTATTCACATGGTTACGAACATTTACTATGATGTACACAAATCTGAGACCTCTAGTGAAATTGCTTGTTTGGATCTTTGTGGAAACAGATTCATAATGCAGTAGGACAATAACTCAAAACACACTCAAAGCTGTGCAACTACAGATGTTTTGAAGCAATGTTTGGAGAAAAAGGAATGCAAATGTTTATGTTGGAGAAAAGGAAAACACTGCATTCCATCATAAGAACCTTATCCCATCTGTCGAACATGGTGGTTTTAGTATCATGGTTTTGGGCCTGTTTTGCTGCATCTGGGCCAGGATGGCTTGCCATCATTGATGGAACAATGAATTCTGAATTATATCAGAGAATTCTAAAGGATTCAGGACATCTGTCCATGACCTGAATCTCAAGAGAAGGTGGGTCAATGCAGCAAGACAACGACCCTAAGCACACAAGTCGTTCTACTACCAAAGAATGGTTTAAAGAAGAATAAAGTTCATGTTTTGGAATGGCCAAATCAAAGTCCTGACCTTAATCCAATCGAAATGTTGTGGAAGGACCTGAAGCGAGCAGCTAATGTGAGGAAACCCCACCAACATCCCAGAGTTGAAAAACTGTTCTGTACGGAGGAATGGGCTAAAATTCCCTTCCAAGCCGGTTGTGCAGGACTGATCAACATTTACAGGAAACGTTTAGTTGCAGTTATTGTGTTGCACAGGGGGGTCACACCAGATACTGAAAGCAAAGGTTCACATACTTTTGCCACCACACTAATATGTAATATTGGATCATTTTCCTCAATAAATAAATGATCAAGTATAATATTTTTGTCTCATTTGTTTAACTGGGTTCTCTTTGTCTATTTTTAGGACTTGTGTGAAAATCTGATGATGTTTTAGGTCATATTTATGCAGAAATATAGAAAATTGTAAAGGGTCCACAAACTTTCAAGCACCACTGTACTTCAAGATCAAAAACGATCGAGGAAGGTTAACTGTCATGAACTTCCCTCCACAGTCACCTGAGATAAACCCTATCGAGCATTTATGGGGGCGCTTGAAAGCACAGAAAGTCAAGCATTCAGTATCATCACACGATGCCCGTATAATATTGGGAAACATCAGATTTTGCACAAACTTGGCTCTAGTGTACACTGTCATTTACAGCAAAATACATTATGAATGTACTAAATTCTATTATGAAATGTGTGAATTTTATTCAAAGACTCAAATTTTCACTCTAATTTATATGCTAAGTATATGATTTATATTCACATTATTTTTAATTAAAGATTCAAGTATTTAAATGTAAAAAGCATTTTGAATAATGATCTAATTTATTTGGCCCCCGATATACATAGAGTATATTGGTTGGGGTTTAGTTAACCTTCAGAAACTGCAAGACTGCTGTGGGTTCAAATATCATTTTTAAACATCGTTTAGTGGTGTGACCTATGTGGACATCAGCCATCAAAAAGCAGCTTTTTTCTCAGTCACCTTGTGGTAGGGCTCGGCAAGTAGTCAAAAAGTAATCGAAACTGACATTCGGAAGCATTAACCGACGCATCTTTCCCATGTCTAATATTTTGGTTTTGTCTTTTTTTTTTCAAATTCGGTTAATACTTTTTTTAATATGTTCCCCACAATATGAAAAAGATTCAAGAAGAAGATGGAAAGAAATAACCGATGCCATATCCTACTATTTTCAACTGGTTGAAACAGTCAGTGAATAACCATAAATAATTCATCTGTATGTTTCCTTTAGTTATTTTAAAATCACAACAATAGGCACTCTTTCATTTAAAAAAATATTTCAGTTTTAACAGTTGAGCATATTTACAGATAAACCTTGTCAGTCAATGAACTATGAGGGCAAAAAAACCACAACAACAAAAAACCCGAAAACAAAATAATCCTTCATTCATCGTAATAAAGATAAAGTGTTAACATTTACAGCATTTAGCAGACGCCCTTATCCAGAGCGACTTACAATTGGTACAATCTTACAGTCCAAGCAATTGCGGGTTAAGGGCCTTGCTCAAGGACCCAACAGTGGCAGCTTGGCAGAGGTGGGATTTGAACCCTGGACCTTCTGGTCCAGAGTCCAGTACCTTACCTGCTAGGCTACCACAGAAGTGTTCAATTAATCCTGATATTGATTGGAGGTCATATTGCCCAGCACTACCTTGTGGCTATAACATCAATTCAAGGATGATTATGGAATAACCAGAAAAAAGAAGTACCACCCTACTGTTAAAAACCTCAACAAAATGACACTGTTCATAATAAATCATGTGCATCAGTTAATGACAGCACAATTTTCTGGATTCTGGTGAAAACTAATGTAACTAATGTCACGATTCTATGTACAGTGTAAGCATTCCATACGGTTTAGTTTATCAACCTAACAAAAACAAATGGGTGATTCTTTTCCATGTCTCCATGTAATTTGAGTAGCTACAGAAGGTTTAACTGACAACAGATTAGAGGGAATGTTAATGTGGAGAAAAGAGACATGGGGAGATATTTATTTCCATTTATTTCCTAACAAGAAGCGAGACACAGAGCTGCCTCAAGGAAAAAGAGCAACTAGCAATATTTGAACTAAACATTTTTGCAAACTAGGCTGACTACATTGCTGGTGGCTCGTCATAAAGCGCAAGCTACTATAACTAGCAGTTCCTAAGAGTGTGAGTACAAATCTTTACTGGTGCTTGCAACGTGAAGGTTGGGTGGTGTTACTGAACGCTAAGATAAGATTAGATGTTATTTTGGGTGGTGTGCTGTGGTTGGTTTTCAACCAAACATACCGCTTGGAGTTCAATCCAAAAAGTTCAATCTTGGTTTCATCTGATCATTAAATCTTTTGCCACGTGGTATTAGAGTATCCCAAGTGGTTTTTGGTAGACTCGGCATGGCACCTTTTCAGGAACGGCTTCTTGCTTCTTGCTACCCTGCCCTACAGGCCAGCTTTATGTAAACTTTGTGAGATTGTTGTCCAGTACACAGAATGACCTCTCTCATTCAGACTCCTTCAAAATTGTCGTTGGTCTCCTGTTAGCTTCCCTGATCAGTATTCTCTTGGCTTAGTCATCCAGTTTGGAAGGATGACCTGATGTTGGCAAGGTGTTGATGGTGCCAAAAAGAACATTGCTGCTCATCTGCAGTTTGCTAAAGATCACATGGACAAGCCAGAAGGCTATTGGAGGAATGTTTTGTGGATGGATGAGACCAAATAGAACTTTTTGGTTTAAAAGAAAAGCGTTATGTTTGGAGAAATCAAAACACTGCATTCCAGGATAGGAACCTTATCACATCTGTGAAACATGGTGGTGGTAGAATCACGGTTTGGGCCTGTTTTGCTGCATCTGGGACAGGATGGCTTGCCATCATTGATGGAACAATGAATTTTGAATTATATCAGAAAATTCTAAAGGAAAATGTCAGGACATCTGTCCATGAACTGAATCTCAAACAAAAGTGGGTCATGCAGCAAGACAACGACCCTAAGCGCACTTTAGTCGTTGTACCAAAGAATGGTTAAAGGGCTCCCA
>JAJAGP010002929.1:0-20000 GCA_025084515.1 Ancistrus triradiatus
ATTATTATTATTATTATTATTAGGGTTTCGGGTGTTTATAACCCCAAAAAATACCAGACACATATGTAAGCATGCCCTGGACGAGACTTCAGTACATGAGCTCTAGAATGGTCGCTGTTGTAGGGATGATCCCCTAATCTTTCTCCTCCTCCTCAGACACAGTCATTCGTGCCTGAATGTGACACCCGACCCAGTCTGAATGCTTGTTACTTTAGCTTTTAGGAATTGATTTATTTATCGGAATCCTAGGTTCAGACTTGATGTATTGCAACTGGCGTGAGGGTGCACGTGTCCAAATGACGGAATGTGATGGTTTCGCCTGTCAGGTCATGCAACTCTCAATTTTTGTAACTTTCTGTAACTTTGATTCAAAGTTTCGGAGAATATATATTCAGCATAATACATGAATAACTCTTAATTATTTTTGTCATGAATATATAATATAATATATAAAAAATACTTATGCAACTATACACACACACACACACACATATATATATATATGTGTGTGTGTGTGTGTATAGTTGCATAAGTATTTTTAAATCCAGTAGAGTAGGGGAGTTTAAAAGAAGAACTGGTGTAATAAATGGTTGAAGGGAGAGTGTTTCAGAGAGTCGATGATAACTATAGCTTGGGTTAAAGACCAGGATTTACTGCATTCATAAATTTGTAAATGTTTACTGAGTTATAAACATTTATTGTAAAAATTCCAAAGTATTTTGTATACTTTGGTTCCTTGTGTCTTTTGCAAATGATGCATAGTTGCACGTCTACGTTTATGCATGAGTATGTTTTATCAGATTAGCAGTGTTTTACTTAAGTAAATAGCTTATGTACTCTGAGCCCATCCAACAGTTGTGTTATAGCTCTGCACAGGGCACACTGTACTCGAGTGGCACATGTTGGATCAGCGTTTGGGGGATAAAAAAACGAAAAAAAGAAAAGTCCCACAGGAGAGGCCTAAACTACGAGGAGGCCGAAGGAGCAGCACGAGAACGGACCCGGATCGAAAAGCAGGAGGCTGATTACGAGGTGTCAAAAATGCCAGGAGCGAAAAAAGGTGAAAGCAATCAGGGGTGAGAAGAGTGAGGCGCGCGTGAGGGGCAAGTAATTATCCATCTCATTTGTGGAGTGCGGCGGAGCGGTGACAGATTGGTGCGGAGGAGAGGGGAGGTGTTAGAACAATGGAGCCCGAGCCGGGGCCGCCATTATTAGCGCATGTTAATCAGCCGCACAGCTCGGTTCACGGAAAAATAGTAAAGTCTCCTCCAGCTTCAGAGAGAGAGAGAGAGAGAGAGGGAGAGAGAGAGAGAGAGAGAGAGAGAGAGAGAGAGAGAGATGGCATATTTGCGCTGGCACACGTTCCTCCGGCGCGCTGAACGGAGCCAAAAGGTTCCTCCAGGCTGCGCGCTGACTTCTTACTGCTCGTGGGCTGTCAGAGCTCCGTCCTCGCGCTGCTAATTTTAATCCCCGGTCCAGACCGAGTTTGATCTTCAGTGTGGAATTGTGAAATGTGGAACAACAGCCTCGATTTTCCTTAGAGCGTCTGGTCTCTGCGCGCCGCGCTGTTCCACGCAGGTCTGAGACGCGCGTTTTTGCGTCCATCAGGTGTGAATCAAATCTGCACTAAAAATCAAAAATATTAATGAGGCAAAACGATCTCAAACATCTGCTGCTCCTCCATTTGGACCTAGTTTCCTTTCATTGAAAGCCACCTTATGTTTGCTTTCTTATAAACTTACAATTTAAAAAATAACAACTGCGATGCTAAAAACGCGTGGATGCCTTTTACTGTTTTAATGCGATGCAGAGCTATAGAACAGCTATGCTAAAGTGTTATAAAACTAAGCTATTTACCAGATTTACCAGATTTGCACTGACTTTTAATTGTGCAACATATGTTTATAATCAAATTAGGCCACAGACGTACAATTAGACATGATTTTAATTTAGATTTTAATTTGACGTTCTTTATCCAACCAACGATCCCCCAAAATAGGAAACATTTCACTAATGATGCATCAGAGAGTTAAATGAGCCTAGATCACGGTGTTAATACTGGAACAAATGTCTGCTTTAGTGCCAATAAAATCAAATAAGGCTCGTGTTTTATAAGGCTATGTCCTGCATAAAACTGCATTTGCGCTCTAAAGAATTAATAAAGTACACCGATCTGGTAATTTAATAACTGACGTTCCCCTCCCAAATTTGCAACGCATACTAGTAATTATTACCTAACGTCCTCATTTCCTCCGTACTAATAATATTTGCAGGCTATTCTTAATTACACAGATAAATAAAGGAATTATCCTAATAATTATACTCTAAACCATCTTTATTTCTGGACTGCTGTGTGTTTTATATCTCACCCAAATCGTTTAAAGAGGATTAAACCTCAATAGTTTGCTGATTTTTATGTGTTTTTATTTTAGTGAAAGAAGTACCTGGATCATTTTATATTTCTTATCATTTCTAACTATTATAATGTAGTGAACAAAATGACTAAACAAAAACCACAAACATTAAAAATAGTTATCGTGCATTACAGTACAGTAACATCCTATGATTTCTTTATTTTACTTTCAGTGCAGCTTGTTTGTTTACATTCCATCCTCTTTCTGTGTCTCTGATTGGTCCAAAGATTTGATCTGCATACAGTTTGGTTCGTTTGGTTATTATTTATAATTCATTATTATTAATAGTGCACATAATTTTAAATATAACACACATTAATAACACAGAGAGAGAGAGAGAGAGAGAGAGAGAGAGAGAAAGAAATAGATTATTTAAGTGTATTTTTAAGAAATAAAATGAGCAGAATTGATATTTTATGTGGGAGCGGAAAATGTGCATCCTCTGTACAAGCAGAATTGCAGATTTTATTTTATACGTTGGTTAATAATTTTAAAGTGTGATAATAATAATAATAATAATAATAATAATAATAATAATAATAATAATAATAATAATAATAATATCACAACTTAAACATTTAAAAATACACAACTTAAAATAGATTGATTTAATATTTCAATATAAAATATATTCAACAATATATTTCAATAGTAAATATAATAAATGTAGGATTAATTTGAAAGTGTAATAATAATAATAATAATAATAATAATAAGCTTAAAAATAACACATTTGAAATAGTCAGGTGTGAACTGTAATTAAATGTGCTTTTATATTTAAAAGCCATTAAGTGATATAGTAATATTGATATAGCCATAATTTTTATAATTACTATGTAATAATAATATTTGCATGCTATTATTTATTACGCAGAGTACCATCTACTCTAAACTATTTTTAATGCTGATTTAATGCAGTGACCTGGAGGATTGCTGTATATTGCTATTTTATTTTTTATGACTTTAAGAATATGTTTTAAACAGTGCTGAGGCAGATGAAGCAAACTAAGAATAGAAATGCAGCGTACAGTGTGAATGATTTAAACTCTAACATCCTTGTTTTTTGACAGCCACATAATTAGAGGAGCATTAAGCGGGCGAATAATTATTTCCAGGCTTTGGCATTAAGGTCGTGGACGAGTTCATGATAAAATAGCTGATAACCTTTTGGCTTGTTAAGCTCTCCGAGTGCAGATCGGAGTCTGCAGACCTCAGCCTATTGCCAAATAGCATGCTGTCAGGGTGACGAAGAAGAAGAAGAAGAAGAAGAAGAAGAAGAAGAGGAGGAGGAAGAAGAAGAAGGTTGTGGAATTGGTTTTAATTAGCAGGAAGTTACAGACAGTCTGATCATTTCCACTGACAGCCTTTAATGGGCCGATGCAGATTTCCTGCATTATTACTATTTAAAATGTTTGTAACGAGGGTTCATGCTCAGGTAGTGAAGGTATAAAGCTTAGAGTCTCTGCCTTGCTATCAGAGTCACGTCCGTCATCAACAGCTTTGGTGCAGAAACATATTTGGGTGTGCGTGGCCTGCTAACGTGCAGGGTGCAAACAAAAATGCAAGGGCACCAAAGAAGGTTTTGAAAGCGGTCCAAGGCGCCCGGTTGAGCCTCGCCGTGGGCTTCGGTGGGTCTCCGAGCGGCCCTGCCTGCGCGTGTGTGTTTGTTTCGGTGCTGGTTTGCGAGCCCTCGTTTCTGGAGCACGGAATTGGCAGTCACAGCAAGTGATGACAGAGGCATTGGTGAGATCGCACCCAGAACCCCAGAGGATGCTGCACTTACTGGGGACGAGGGGAGGCTGCACGGGGAAGCGACGCATCCTTATTGGTGCCATTCTCGTTTGGGTTTCATCATAATGCCTGGACCTTTATTTATATCTGACCTTCCTGTAAGTCCGTGGAAAAAACATTAATTGGATGAATCTGGTCAGGTTGCTTAGATATCGAGCGACAGGCACCAGGTCCTTTAAGGCACCCGAAATCTTAGCTTAAACGATTAATTCGGTTTGTTTTTTGTGGCTTCCATCTTGTCCTTTGAAACCTTGCAACATTCAGGGCTTCTTATTCCGTTCTACGTTTCTGCAATCCACTTTCTATCTCTTTTTAAATCTGCCTGACGCAGGGGAAGAGGGAGACGAAGCGAGGGGGAGGCGCCGCAAGGGTTAAGGCAGCTTGAGAGAATCCATTCTCAGCTTAATGACCTAGCCTAGCTGGGCGAGGACGACGGGGAACATGCTCTTGACTTGTACTGAATTTGCCAATTAACACCTCCGATAACAGGCAGGCTCTGAACATCAGGCAGCGGGCGAGAGGGGAGGAGAGGTTTCTCGTGCACTTTGTTTTCCATTCTCTGCCTGCTCCCAATTTGTGGGCCCTCTCAAAGCGGTGCTGTTTGAGCACTCGTGTTCTATTACGCTTCATTTTTGGCAGCACCGAAAGAAGCCACCACGGTCATGAGAAAGGTTTAAGTAGTTAAGGTGTCCTTAAATATTTGTCCTTCCATCGAAACCGTGATCCTGTCTCGATCTAAAGTGGTGCATTAATTCTGGTTTCCTGCTCGTTTTTGTCTGCTCTACCCTGGCATTCTGTTTTCACACCAGTCCATATGGCCGCTCGCATGCAGCTTCAGTCGGATCCACGACTCTGGTGTCCAAGACGCTCTCAGCTGTCTCTGCTTTCCTTTGTTGCTCCAACTGAATGAACAACGAGACGAGCACGAGCGAGCCTGATATCATCCTGATCACGATGTTAATTATTCTAAAATCTCGATCCTGACTCCGGTCTCTGCGGTCGAAGCACCCACTCCGCTCCCCAGCCCCATTATTTTCTCACATGTTTATCAGACGCCGAAACAACACCTTGGATGGGTGTGAATTTTCAGGCCCCTGGTGAAATTCTCACCGGGCTCTTCCTCTGTTTTCCTCGGAGTCCATTTACAGGTACGAGCTGCTGGTGTGCCACTGCCAGGTTCTAATGACTTTGAGCCAGGCACATTGCAAACACCTCTTTTTGCTTGTTGTTCGGACATCCTCTCTGTCTGTTTTTTCTTTTTTTTTAACACGGTAAACCGGGTCGTAATTAAATAAAAAGTGTGTGCACACCACGGCGAATAGTGACACACTGAACCCACGTTTGCACTGTAACACCACGTTTCGCAATTCATTAGCAGGTATTCTAATGGAGTTTAATAATCAAAGGTCGGGCTGCGTAACTGATCGCTGCTTCACACCGCGGGCAAAAGGTTCAGCAGATCTATCTAATGATGTTAACAAATCTGTGGAAGAGCTCTAACACTCCGAGGTGTGATCTGTGTACAGTGAAGAGCAGACAGGCCTCCGTTTAACAATCTGTCCGCAGAAACACAGTCAGTGGCCTGTGTGTGGACCTTTCATACATCGACTGGATTATTATTGTTTTTATCATCGCCACTCATCTCTCAATGCCTCTCTCTCTCTATTTCTTTCTTTCTCACTATCTATCTATCTGTCTCTCTCTCTGTCCTGTATGTGCCGTAAGAATGTGATCTGTGCTACAGAGGTCCACACCCCCGCGTCCATTTATTTATGCAGTGTGAAGAAACCATCTGGCCGTGGTGGAACCGGAGAGTGGGACCGCTCTGGCAGGAGGAGAGATGACTGACACCTCGGCTAGTGGGTAGACAGCTTCATTAGTGCCCGAGACACTCTGCGGAGCCTTTTTTTAAAATTAATCCTCAATCTAAAAGCTTTTTTAAGGGCTCCAACAGCTGTCCCTTTGAGCAGCTCCGTTGTTTATCAGCTATTGTGCCGAGATTTCTAACACTTTCCGCGTTCCTATTGGTGCCACTGTAAAAATTACACCTTAACGACGGCTCCCTGGGGGTCCATTTTCAGGCCTGGCACCTACTGCGCCTTAGTTTTGTTCTCTTATAGCTTACAAGAAACTTACTTACTTATTATCTACTACATTTACCTAAAATGCCACGCCATGCCAAGCCACGCCACGCCACGCCACGGACCGATCATACAGAGGTGTCCATATCTTGCAATAATATACATTGTTGGAAGAAGGAGTTGTTGGGATCGAATGAGTTTATCTGTATGAATGTAATGATGATATATATAAGTGATTATAATATTAGTGTTTACTGTGGAAAACTGGACAATTGAAATGAAAGGAGGCTCTAGTTACCCGGTTAGGCCGCCTCTAGCCTGGATACAAGATAAGATACGGTTGGGCACGGAGGCATACAGGTTCTGTGTGATATCCTGTACCACACTTAGCCACAGATCTGTAAGTTGCTGAAGGTGGTGTCCCAGGCGGTTCC
This sequence comes from Ancistrus triradiatus, assembly GCA_025084515.1. NCBI lineage: Eukaryota > Metazoa > Chordata > Actinopteri > Siluriformes > Loricariidae > Ancistrus > Ancistrus triradiatus. The sequence goes on from JAJAGP010002929.1 coordinate 6,721, forward strand.
AAAAATGCTCAACTGGTGATAAATCTGGAAACCGGGCACCAGGGAAGTGTTCCAGTCTGTCTGGGCTGTCCAGCCGTCCACAAAACCACTGCTCCCAACACCTCCTAGCAGCTAGGTCAGAACGGCCCAGACTCAACGACCATCCTGTTTCTCTCAGTCCAATGATCTGCTCCCTCTCAAAGTCTGTCAGCTGGGCAAAATGTCTTCGAGTGTAGGGTTGAGTACGATCTCTCACCAAGAGGTACACTACCCAAAATTAGCCTCTACCCAGAACGCTGCCCATAAAAAGTTGGAAGGGGAAGCACTTATATGCCCTCTTGTTGTTAGATCCAGTGTCTAATCAGACCACACCTGTAATCATTTACATATCTGCGTATCTGACACAGAACTGCATGCCGAGTTTTACAGCCAAATTCTGGAGCTTTTATTTTTATTTAGTGCTACACAAATTGGCCGCTTGCTTTTTCTTCGCAGATATCTGTCTGGGGATGCGGATGCGTGATTCTCCCTCGGCTAGCTTGTGACAACAATGTGTAAAGTGCTCCCACAACCCTAATCCGCTAGTCAAGGAGAGTCCAGAGCTCCACAGCTCCACGAACTGCTGCGCATTTGTGGTCAGTGCTACGTCATGGGAATGTGCACAAAAAAACGTGGATGTTTCATCAGCCTGCAGAGCATCTGCTTTAGCCATTAAAACTCATCATCAATAATTCATCGTATGATTAATCCCAACATTTTACTTTTGTTTACGTGAATTGCCCTTTGCCTGAAAACAAAACATGGTAGGTACAAAATCCGTATCAATTTTCATTTTCTTTGACTTTCAGTTTTGGTTCTTCAGTTACAAACACACAATAACAATCACTCACACTGTAGAACCGAAAGATAAAGGTTCACTACCTATAATATAAACATAAATATAAACATAATATAAATAAACAAATATAAACATAAATAAACACCTCGCCGGCTGCACACAACCAAGAGAGAATAAGTCCGGTTATAGATACACTAATTTCCTGAACAGGTAATGCAGGGTCAACTTTGAAACTCTATAAACCTTTAAGGAGGCAAATCCAGCACTAGTTGGAAGTCACAGCCGGTGAATGACCGGAGCTCGGCACCTCTAGGTTTATGGAGGTGAAGCCGAACGGCGACTGTAGTGTTAAGCAGGGTACCAACTTTAACAACCCGGGTACAGTTACAGAATTTGGCAGATTCTGATGCAGACTGATTTACAACTGATGTAATTTTACACATACAATCAAAGCAGCTGTGGATTAAGGGCCTTGTACCAACAGGACTAACAGTGCCAGCTTGGCAGTGCCAGGACCTGAGCCCAGACCTTCTGGTCAGTGACCCAGTACTGTGGCAACAGCAATAAGTTTTGTCGATTGTCTTAATGAAATGAAGTTAACATAAAACATAAAGTTTTAATCATGACATGTTTAAAAGTCAAGTCGAGTCAGATCTATTTATATAGTGCTTTTTACAATGGAGCATTGTCTCAAAGCAACGTTACAAGTTTAGATTATCTCCTAATATCTACGTCCAATCCCAAATTGAGCAAGCCTAGGGCGACAGTGGCAAGGAAAAACTCCCTAAGTGTTATGAGGAAGAAACCTTGGGAGGACCAAGCCTCAAAAAGGGACCCAACCTCCTTGGGCGGTGTAGTTGATACATATAAGAATGAAACTAATTTATCTAAACTAATAAGTCATGGAGTGATAGTTCAACTAAAATATAAAATATGCACATCGGCATTAAGTAGCTCGATACACAGAGTCACTCCAGGATCCTGAGGCTGAGCAGGAAAGTCCTTGGTGGCACTTCGTCCCCAGATAACCGGAGGAGGGAGAGAGCCACCGCCCAGTTCAGCCAGACCCGACACTAAAGGACAAGGCAGGCAGGCCAATTATGACTCCAGACTCCGGCCCCCCATTAACCCAAGCCAAAGTTTTGGCACCTTATCGGGTGTGATTAAGGTATTTTGTCAGGTCGGTTTCTGGTTTGTGTGGAATACAAATTCAAAAGGAACAAAACATGGAAATGGACCCAGGTGTGCCCAAACCAGTCCAGTTATTATTAACATATCCAATTATTATTATTATTATTATTATTATTATTATTATTATTATTACTGATATTACTATTAAATTCTTCTCTTCTCATGATTATTTACTATTATTACTATTCTTCTTCTTCTTCTTGTTATTATGGTATGAACATGCAGTGCACAACTTCCTTTCACTGTAGCATTGGCAGTGTGTTTCTCTGTTAGTTTCAGAAGCTTTTCCCTATAGAGCGATGGCAATACACAGAGGACAAGATGGACTATCAAGTGCAGATTATTTTTTGTATCGTCTCAGACATGTCAGTTCCTCCATAAGAGAGAGAGAGAGAGAGTGAGAGAGAGAGGAGAGAGAGAGAGAGAGAGAGAGAGAGAGAGAGAGAGAGAGAGAGAGAGAGAGATGTGTAGTGACAGATTCCTCCATATGCATTACTAAATCATACTCCATCACTCCAAAGGGACAAATAAAACATCACTCCTGAATATTTCAGCAATATATTGGATTACATGTGTGTGCATTAAACATGCCGTGGCACCGTTAAGCCTTGTTTATTCTACACAGCCTCAGAAAAATGCAGGAGGGTTCACCGATGCTGGCTTCCATACGGATAGGAAACACACGCCGGTTTGCATGTTTATGATTTTCTATACTGTTCTTGCTGGCCCAGTCCGTATATGAGGGAGTGGGATGGCGGCACAGACTCCCATCACCTGCGGTATTGATCCATCTGCCCGTGCAGACACTGTCATGGCACCTCAGCATTACAGCTGATAACTTGTTAGGGTGAGATGATGCTGCTGTCAGATGGAAGCTGGATGTTGTCTTTGTGACATATGCCTCCCAGACCCTGTCATCTGCTGCAGCAAGCTGGCCCGAGCCGGATAGCTAAACCCTTCTGCTCAAATAATTTAGGATTTAGGAATAATTTAGCAATGGGAAGAGCGGTATATATCTGCATCGATACACTGCAGTGCAAAAATACAGTCACATGGCAGCGACTCGATGCAGTTAGGCATGTACACACAATCGAGACGAGTTCAAACCGAGCACCAGAATGGGGAAGAAAGGTGAATGAAGTGACTCTGAACGTGGTATGGTTATTGGGTTTCAGAAAGTGCTCATCTACTGGTACTGAGTGCCATCTCTAGGGTTTACACAGAATGGTCCAAAAAGAGAAAATATCCAGCGGACAGTTTTATGGGTAAAAATGCCACGTTCACAAGGTTAGGAAGCTAACACTAACTCAGTTAACCACTTGTTACAATCCAACCTTGAAGCAGATGGGCTACACGAACAGAAGCACACCGGATGCCCCTCCTTTGTGCCACCTAACAACAGATAACTGAGACTACAACTGGCACAGACTCACCAAAATTAGACAGAACATCATTTAGGAAAAACGTTGTCTGGTCCAATGAGTCTCCATTTCTGCTGCGATATTCGGATGTTCGGATCCGAATTTGGCGTAAACAACATAAATATGACTCCATGACTTTAGTTTCGCTCTTCGATTTATCATCATACCCAGGCCACTTAATGTCGATGTGAATACTTCACATTTTATTCGAACTTTGACTCCATGACTGTAGTTTCGCTCTTAGATTTATCATCATACCTGGGCCACTTATGTCGATGTGCACGTACTTCACATTCTTTGCAAAAGTTTGACTCCATGACTTTAGTTCGCTCTTAGATTTATCATCTACGCCGCCCAAGGAGTTTGGGTCCCTTTTTGAGTCTTGGTCCTCCCAAGGTTTCTTCCTAGAACTAGGGAGTTTTTCCTTGCCACTGTCGCCCTAGGCTTGCTCAATTTGAGATTGGACGTAGTTATTAGGAGATAATCTAAACTTGTAAAGTTGCTTTGAGACAATGCTCCATTGTAAAAAGCGCTATATAAATAAATCTGACTTGACTTGACTTGATAAATAAATGACAGATATAGCATAAATGGTTCAGGCTGGTGCTGGTGGTGCAATGGTGTGATTTTCTTGGCACACTTTGTGCACAGTAATACCAACTGAGCATGGTTTAAATCCCAAAGCTTAGCTGAGTATTGTTGCTGACTGTGTGCACCCCTTTATGAGCACAGTCACTAGATCTCTATCCAACAGAACACCTTTTGGGACCGTGGGTGCGCAGCTTGATGGAAATCTCTTAGGAATGTTTCCAGAAGCTTGTTGAATCTAAAGTAGAGTTTACTATAAAACCTATAAACGTTTTCCGTTCTCGTTCTCATTCTCGTTACGTATGTCTCTCCTTCCTTTTTCCGGAACTCTCTGCCCTTCAACAGCTGTCATCAAACACCTTTATGGCTGGACAAAGGACAAATGTAAAAAGCAATGTGACCGGAGGCTCAGCGGCGGAGCGACACGCTGCAAATTGCTTCAGGTCGATGTGCCTAATGCCGCTGCTGGTTTAATTGATAGTTAAAGGCCTACGAGCGGGACGCTGGCGCTGAACGGGTACGAATCTCCTCGGCCTGAGGTGTCGCAGCCGGGTGAAATATTGAAAGACGCTCTTGCTTAACGTTGGCACTCCGTCCAGTTTTTGTGTTTGCACTTTTGCGCGGCGCAAGAGCCAATTTCGTCAGACAATGTTTTTCGTTCCTGCCGAGCCTGACCCCTGCTAGACTGTCAGCTCGGTTTGGAGCTTTTATTTCGCTCTTGGATGGCTGGGAGAAGGATTAATATAGGTCTGCTATAAATAAAGGACTGATTTATCATTACAATAGGCGTTATTTTAAATGCAGGAGGTTTAACGCCGCCTATAAAGCTTTAGAATATTTCCTCTTGGTTTGGCTTTAACTGACAGGAGTGCACATCTTAGATGAAGTGTTATTTTTGCGAGGTGTACTTCCAATCAATCCTCAATCCGTTTGAGCATCTCTGTGTCCTTACCCCCACCGTCTCAACTCCAAGCCGACATTCTCCCGCTAGATTTTGCGCCACAATCATTAACCTTTCCTTTGGTTTCCACTCTTGCCAGGCTGCAGTTCCTGTTCTGTTTGGTTCCTGGCCCCATATGCCACTTTCCTATTTCCTGACTGCAGACAGCAGGGAGTAGCTCTATTATCACCTTCACTGAGCTGTCTTTGAATGTGAGAGGCAATTCCATTTCACTTTGCCATGGGGAGGAGGAGACGGGCACACACTACCCGGTTCACAGAAATTGGCTCTGGGCTCGCTTTTATAAGCCGAAGCACAAGGACACGCTATTTTATTTCTCTATTACAGAATAGATTTAATGGAGAACGCGGCTCCAAAAAGCAACTCTTATCTGAGCTTTGCTCGACGCGTCGTCCAAGACTCGTCCCGTAGGGGTTAAGAACATATGATTATTGTGGGAAGGTGTTGTTTTAATCTCTCGTACTCCACGGTCATTATTTGGAGAGCTAAATTTGCTCTGGGTACGATTTAAAGCCGCCTTTAAGACGCTGTAATGTTTAGTCGGATGAGTCCTGAGGGCCGTTCACCTGCTGTTGTGTGTTAACCGAGACAGACATGCTGCTACGCTCAGTTAGTCAAATCAAGATGTCTCACCAGTTTGATATTGTTTACTCTCTCTCCCTTGTTTTTCGCTCTCTGCTCCGTTTGGCAATTTTACAGCCGTGAATAAGTCCAGGAATATCTCCGTATCAGAGATGAATGTACTCAGACGAGAAATGCGTTTTAATAAGATCTTTCCCTCAGCATAAGCCTTCATCTCCTTTAAATCTGAATTCTCAGAGGGCTCTGAAGAGAAACTCCAGAACTAAAGCTGATGTTTTATAAATAATTCCGAGCCTGCAAAGGTAAAATCACTGCACGGACTTTGGTGTTAAGTCCGTTTCATTCCTCTGCACTTTTCCTCAAAAATGGCTCGACTTACTCTGAATATTTGATGTCCAGGGCTTGCTGGGGGACAGCGCCTGATGTTCTTCACTCGGAGCCGCCTGACAGTGCATGGCAGCAGAAGGAACAAAATGGTCGCGAAGCCAGAATGCACTCGCCGGGTCACAAGGCTTCCTGAATATTTAAAGAGGCTTGCCACAAACTAAGCAGAGTCGCTAACCGGCCTGAAGCTGGTGATAAAAGATGTTTTTATTTGGGACATTAGCTCAGTGTTCTTCCCCTCTGTGATACCTGATATTAGATCTTCACAGTCTCACTGAAATATTATTGCCCACCATTGGACAGGGTTACCAAACTGAAATTGGTAGAAATTTCCTCATGCGGACACACAAAAAGAAGAGTCAGACTAAATCTTTGTTCGTATTTGGTTTGGGTTAATCTACAAAATACTCACCTAAGTGCTGAGTGAAGAGTTTCTTTAGGGAATATTATTCTGTATATTCAGAGATTCACCCAAACCAGACATCATTTCCACAGAGAAATGTTTTTGTGACATTAAAGCTGTGTCAGATTTATTTATAAAGCACTTTTAATGCTCTGAAGAAATGGACGCAAACTTATGAACCAAAATTCTTAAGCAGCTGCATAGATGTTATGTTTACGCTTCAATTGTAGTAACTTTAGGCTCTTGTAGATGCTGTTGCATGAGGATGACAGTGCTATAAATACCTGCAAGGTGTGCTCCGGGATTCGTAGATTGAGAAGAAGTGGTACAGTGCAATGAATGTCTCGTTTGATGTGTGGAAAATGGGTCGCAAGGCAGATGCAAAAAAAGAGCGATTGCATTTGGACATACCAAAGGCCGTAGTGTGAAAGAAGTAGCTGAGAATTGTGGCTGAAACTGACAGACTGAAATCACAGGAGTGTTCGTTTGGGCAAGAATTGCTTCTGGGAGTCAACGCATCTCCAGCATGTGATCTTTTTTTGTTTGAGGAACTTAGAAATAAGTAGAAAATAAAAACAGAACAATGCTGAGAGATCATGTAGTTAATAATCCTAACAATAATTGAAAGAGGTTTTATGAATACAAGCATAAAACTCTGGCTGATATTTTACAGTTACTTTCATTTCTTATGTAATTCAGGGTTGCGGAGGGACCAGGACCTAACTGGCAGCACAGGGCACAAGCGGACAGCGTTGGACAGGACACACTCACACGGACACTTTAGAGTTGCCCAAACCAAACTTGGACTGACATAATGCATGTCTTTGGACAGTGTCTTTGGGAATGTGATATGGAATCAATCTTAAGAAACCTGAAGCAAACCTGCAGACAGAGTTAAAGAGGTGTTGATGCCCATCAGGCTGGAAAAGGTTACAAAACCATCTCTAAAGAGTTTGGACTAAACCGATTCACGGTCAGATAGATTGTGTACAAACAAAGAAGATTGAAGTCTTATCAGGATACCCTCCTCGACCAATAAATATCAGTTCAAGAGCAAGGCATGTAATAGGTCGCAAAGGAACCCAGGTAACTTCTAAGCAACTAAAGACCTCTCTCATGTTGGCTAATGTTACTGATGAGTCCACTGTCAGGAGAACATCGAACAACAACGATTAGGAGCTCAAACATAAGTTTTTGGTTTATGAGCAGCATTATGTTGGAGAAAAGAAAACCCTGAATTCCAGCATAAGAACTTTAGAAACATGGTGGTGGTAGGATCATGGTTTGCTGTTTTGCTGCATCATTGATAGAACAATGAATTCTGAATTATAGCAGCAAATCCTTAAGGAAAATGATCTGAATCTCAAGAGAACGTGCATCATGGAGGAAGAGAACAACCCTAAGCACACAAAGCACGATTAAAGAAGAGTAAAGTTCATGTTTTGGGACGGCCCAAATCAAAGTCTGATAGAAATATTGTGGACGGACCTGAAGCGAGCCGCTCACGTGAGGAAACCCAAAAACATCCCAGAGCTGAAGCTGTTCTGTGCAGAGGAACGGGATCAAATTCCTCCTGATCAACAGTTATTGCAAACATTTAGAAAGCAAAGGTTCACATATTTTTACCTCTTACAGATATGTAATATTGGTTTGTTTTCCTCAATTAATAAATTACCAAGTCTGCTCATCAAAAGATGATCCTTTAGCGCCGCGTAGGAGCTCAGTGGTAGAGCGTACGCCCAATGCTACAACCTTTAGGACTGTCTGTGCTATATCGAATCCATGGGCTGTTGCTGATTTGCTCTAAGCACGAGGTAGCATATAATAAAATGAAAACGTCGCTCTGGATAAGCTTGTCTGCTAATTAATGTAAACGTGAATGTCTTTGTTGGTAACTTCATTAGTAGAGTTACTAACACAACAGCGCTGATTAAGGCAGGTCGTTCTTACTGCCCCACACTAAGAATATCTCAAGATGAAAACATCTACAAAAACCCTGTCCTATCTTCATGCCAATACGGCCTGCGGTCGCTAATGCGCTTGCCCTTTAAACACTTATAAGCAAAGAATCGGACAAGACTGAGAACGCCGGCTAATTAGGATCTACAGCGTATTAATTAATTTGCAGGGCACTCTGATGAAGAGGTCTAGATGTTACAGAACTGCATATTCTCCTACATAAAGAATACGCTTCGTCTGTGGATAGCTATATGTAATTTATTCATTACACTTGTTGTTTATCTGCAGCGCTATATTACACTCAGATCATGGGAAGAATCAGTTAATTGGAAAACACGATTCTGGTTTAACAATTCAAAAGCAAATGAGGAAAAACAGCAAAACCACGGACACACCACTGAGAGCCTGAAGGTCCAAACAGAAGACCGGAGATTGCGGAGATTGAAGATATTTATGGTTAAAGATCATTTAGATGTCTAGGTACTGTAGTTATGACTATGGGTCAGGCATGTTTAAGGGTTATTTCACTGTCCACATATTTACGGCTAAGTTTCACAAGTTTGGCTAAGTAGGGTTGGGAATCACGTAGGGTTGCATTTAATCGTTTGGATTCTGATTCCGATTCTGCTCATCGATTCCGGGTTTTATCAATGTCATGTTTAGCTATAAAATCTTAATTTTTTTTTGTTTCAGCTTCAAAAAGAATTGAATCTTTTTCCCCCATTTAAACCTATTACTGTACAAGTAAAAAACTTAATGTAAAATAGTAACGTAAGAAAACCAAACTTCTCTCAAGTTTGAGGTAATCTCTGCTGCTGAAGTGGTCCAAAAGGAAAGCAGTCATTGTTATGGTTTAAAGGTTTAAATGGGAAGAAAGCAGTTTAATGTAAAAATGGTTCTTTTGCTTTTGGACCACAGGTTCATTGTTTCAGCAGTACAGATTAGTAGGAACTGAGAGAAGTTTGGCTTTCCTACATCATTGTTTTAGGATGATATACCACAAATGCACAAACAAATCCAAGTCAAAAATCTGAAAGATGTACAAAGAACTAAATAACAGAACAAAATGTAAGCAGATGTAGAAGGATCGAACTAAAGCAAGCAGTTTAACGTAAAGTCTGCTGTAATTCATAACTGTGCACATCTACTCGTGTTATTTTAACAAAGTAAAAATGAAACTCTGAAGCAAAGTTGGACCTTTGGTCTCTGTAGGCAGGAGCGACGGTTAGAAACCTCTCGAACCTTGATGTTTTTATTTCCAGCACCACTTTTGCATCAAGTCATGAGTGAAAGTGTGCATCGAGGGTCAGTGAACAAGCGGCCGCCTCTCGCACTATGTTCACCACACGTGTGTGTGTGTGTGTGTGTGTGTGTGTGTGTTTATGGCCGGTAAATCTGGCTCCTCTTGCCACACCGCTTCAGCTCTGCCAGCACCATGAGTGACACCTGAGCAGAGGACCTAAAAGGACATCAATAATGAGCGGTGTAGGAGTGTGTCTCGGGGGACGATGCAGCACTGGCTCGGATCCACTCAGGCTAATAAGACCTTAAAAGCCACAACTGTCCACGCGGCCCACGGGCCAGCTTTCCAACTCATCTCCCTTTTCCAAAGAGCTGCCTGATGCCTTGTGACAGGCCTTGGGTCAGGTCACGCCGGCCTACGTTTGTATTAATACCAAAACAATGGGCTACCACCGGTTTATTAGAGCCTAATTAGTGGAGATGAGAGAGGAGAAGGAACCTGGCACTGTAGGGGCGAGAAAAACGTTAAATGGGATTGAATTTCTGTTTGATTTACAGACATGGTTTCTGCCTGGCGTGAGGCAAACAACTTATAAATAAGTGAAGTGCCATCTTAAATGCGTCGCCATGAAATTTTCATCCGCGCTGTAATCTAAGCCACTACCTGCCATGAATCACAAATAACCTTCAGCTCTTTCTCTCTCTCATTGCTGTCAGGACAGTTCGCTCTCGCACGCCGGCTCTCGCAGGAAGCAATCGTTTGTGACTGGGGCGGCCTTCTCTGTCCTCGTATCCAGCCTGGCTCTAATTTTGTTGTCATTCGATGTGCGCTGATCCTGTCAGTGCTGTGACAGAGCGGGCATTAGGTAAAGTCCCTGAACTGGTACCCGCTTACACCCATTGACGCTGATCTGATTAGACCTGGGTGGCAAGCGTTCTTCCGCTACAAAGGGTCTGAAGTGATTGTGTTTTAGGACAGAACCCTTAAACTAGCCAAGGTATAAGGGTGGGACCTGCTTGGTTTATTATTTTGATGAAAGAACAAGAATAATGCCTGGTGGCACTGTGCCACAGCCAGATGTGGAAAGCTCTGGTAGATAAAAGGATCTGACGTCTGGCTTGTTCATATAGCAGGTTACTGGCATCAATGCCAATGCGGCGGCTCCGGGAGGCGAACCAAAGGCAAACACCTCCTCTGCTGAGGTCACTCGCTCAAGCTGTTCACACCGGTGACACATTAGAGGTTCTTTGAATATCACTGCTTTCATTTATTGCTCGAAGTCGGATCCATTGGCGCCGCGCTTATCCGATTAGGACCTTGTGATAGCACCGGGTGCCCATTAGACCAATCCTACCTTTCTCTCAGGCAGACTCCTAATTGCTGCTACACCGATCAACCAGACCTAATTAATATCGATTCCGAGGCAAACATGCAATTAAAGCGCAGCACAGGCCCAAACACATTAGGGTAATGTGCACGCGGCGCAGACGCATGCATGCGCCTCACCTGCGAGCGTGGGTCAGCGGCGTGTGTTTGTGCCCACCTGAGGATGCAAAAGCTGTGTGTTCCACACAATGACCCCCCGAGGGACGCAGGGCACCAGTAATCCCCCCAACAGGCCCTTCCTCTGAGGTTACGGACAGCAGTAAGTGCAAAGCCAGCAGTGGTGGTTAGTAACGGGTGGAGGGGTAACACGGATAACAAAAGGAAAAACAAGACGGGGGGAAAACAAGTTTAGGATGATGCTGGGTGAGGCAACAATGAGGCCTGGTGCAGGGATAAAAACCCTGAGACTAGTTAGAGCCTTATTAAAGGAGAGAGAGAGAGAGAGAGAGAGAGAGAGAGAGAGAGAGAGAGAGAGAGAGAGAGGGTGGGGTGAATAATGAGGCTGAAGATAGCCCCTGCATGCAGGCAAGTCCGTGCTTGCACGTTTCTGGAGAATAGATTGCCGGACCCAGTTGCCCCGTCCTAATGACCCTCTTGTTAGCCTCACAGGCGCTTTGCCTCTTCATTAGACGTGCAGGTCCGATCACCTTCGCGCTCAGCCCCGCGCTCACACTCACCACCTCGTTTTTGCACTCGTAAATGAGCCTCATCCCGGGTTAAAATCCGACTTCGTATCACACTCCGAAATCCAGCCTCCTATGTGCTTGTTTTATAATCCCCACTCATAAACCAGGATTATAAACCCACACTTCACGCTACAAACATTAAGCACATGTTTGGCTTCTGACTTCTGAGGATGCACAAAAATAAGTGATGCAGCAAACGCAGAGGAAATTCTGAACCCTCCTGACATGAGTTGCAGTTACAGCGAAGAAGGAGGAGGAGTTGGCATCAGCAACCACGCGCGCGACAACAAAATCAGGACAATAATGTTGGGGATTAATTAATCCGTACGTTTGCAGAACACACGAACACAGCGTAGTCATGGCGAGGGTACATGATTAGCAAACTGCGCATGTCTGCTTGGCGTCATTTAAAACAGAAACGTATTTATCATAAAGCTCAAAAGAATTACATACTGGCTTACACTCCATTTTAGAACTAATTATTTTAACAACAACAACTGCAGCAATAATAATATTAATTATAATAATATTTTCTTGGTGGTGGTCCCTATCCCCAGATAGCATGGCGCAAGCATAAAGTTCAGGGGTCGCCCAGGGGATGATCCACGGACAAGCCTCCCCTCCATTCGAAAGGCAATTGTGTCTGCAGTATAAAAAAATTAATAAAATAAAAAAAACACCACTATTGATAATAATAATAATATAATAATATAATATGTAATAATAACCAACAACAACAAACAACAACAATAATAATAATAATAATAATAATATAATAATAGGAAGAAGAAAAAGAACACTGATAATAACACATCATCAATCCATCGTCATAATAATACTACTACTACTACTACTACTATACTAATAATAATAATAACAACTACAACAATAATAATAATTATATCATATTATAATAATCATCACATTAAAACACTAGCAATAATCCAAAAAATAATATTATCAATATTATTATGAATATCCATATCAATAATAATAATAATAATAATAATAATAAACAATAACAATAATAATAATAATAATAATAATAATAATAATAATAATAATAATATATATAATAATAACAATAAGTATTTATTATTATTGTTATTATTATTATTATTATTATTATTATTATTATTATTATTATTATTACTACAGATATTATTTATATAAAATTTTTTTATTTATTGTTTCTGTTTTTTTATTTTTAACCCTATTTCTGTACATTTTTGCACAATGGTTAAAGAAATTATTTTTTCTGTTTTTATTGTATTTATCTGGACTGAATTCGTCCTGCTTTTCTTGTCTCTCGTTCATAAACTGGAGGAGCCTGATCACATCAGTGATTGATTTTGCATTGGGACTGCTGAACATCCTTAGACGTGAAATAAATCCGATTTCAGCAGATCACCTGAACAGGTAAACTCAGATGTGTGCTAGACTCAGAGGAGTGTGTGTGTGTTTGTGTGTGTGTGTGTGTGTGTGTGTGTGTGGTTAAGACTGATATAGTAAGAGTGTGAGCTCTATAATGGGAGAGTGGTGTGTGTGTGTGTGTGTGTGTGTGTGTGATGATTAGTGCTGACTGAATCTTTTGGCCAATCAAACTATTGTCTATTTTGCAGCAGCTAAAATTACACCAGTCCCAGTTTTCACAAGTTT
>JAJAGP010002929.1:22500-81179 GCA_025084515.1 Ancistrus triradiatus
CATTTTTTGTGTGTGTGTATATACATATAAATGTATATGTATATGTAAATAATTAAACTATACATTTATATAAATTTATTCTAAATAAAACAAATACAAGTACATAATAAAGGTAACTCGTATCTTTGGTAGTTAGTGGTGCCGGACCGGTTGGTGCTGATTAACTCGGACTCTGTGCTTTCTTTGGGGTGGCTGCGCGTGCAGATGGTGGTGCTTCAGTCTCTGCATAAATACCAGCCGCGGTTGCACGTGGTGCAGGTGAATGAAGACGGGACCGAGGACACGAGCCAGCCGGGCCGCGTGCAGACCTTCACCTTCCCCGAGACCCAGTTCATCGCTGTCACAGCTTACCAGAACACTGACGTACGGAGCTCCCGCACAGCCCAGCGCTGCACAGCCCAGCTCATGGGGCAGACATAAGCAGTCGGGCAGATTAGTGCCATACACTCGGGCTTTGTGGGAAATACATTTTATTTTTTGTTTTCTCCTCCACAGATCACGCAGCTAAAAATCGACCACAATCCGTTCGCGAAAGGATTTCGGGACAATTATGACACGTAAGATTTTTTTATTGTTCGCATGAATATATTCGTTTAACATGGAAGCGTTTTTAAAATGAGTTCCTGCTTTAGGTAGGCTGTATTTATGCGTAGATGATAGTTCGGGTTAGATGAGATTAGAGCAGCGTGAGTCAGTGCTCGGACCCTCACGCGTTGGCTTTGCAGCGGTGCGGTAGCACATGGTACAGGGCCTTCGGTAATAAGGACTGCGGGATCAGTAAGAGCGCATCCCTGACGTTCTGCTGCACGACTCAAAAGCCACAGATAAATCACTTCATTTCTTTACTAACGAACCTTTCGGTGCAGAAGTCTTTAATTCTTTAACCATTTTTGTTGGCGCGAAAATAAACGGAATATATTTTCCCCACCACGAATGTATAGGACTTAGAACTTCATCAGCACCTTTCTTTCTTTCTTTCTACGAAGAGAAATGGTTATTTACGATGTGAAATTTAAAGAATAAAAAATGGCATCGAAACATTACTATATCATATTCACAACGGGTGAACTTTTTAAATATAAGAATAGATTAATAAAATTATGAATAAACTGGAAAAGGCAAATGCGAACATTCTTTATGTAATACATGATTTTGTAATATAAAAATGAATAAATAAAATAAAATAATTAATTGGAAGAAGCACATGTTTTACATTAAGTACTAACATTTTACAAAAGAAAAAATAAATAAGATAAAATATAAATATAAATATAAAATAAAAAAGAATAAATACAGAAACTAAAATTTATATAAACTATATATTTATATATGAACTAATAATATATAACTAAGGCAGATTTGTACATTCTTTAAATAAATAAAATAATTTGGATATAAAATGAATAAAAAATTAAATTAGAAGAATATTTGCAATAAAGTAATTTTATAAAGCAATATATTAATAAATAGAAAATCAACAAATAAACTGGAAATGCAAGTTTGTTCATTCTTTAATAAAATTCTTATATGTGAATAATAAAATTTTATATAATAGAAAAAAATAATAAATTAAATAATTAATAAATAAACTGGGGGGTGGAAATTGTCCATTAATTGATTAATACATTTGTATAAAACAAAAACAATGAAAAAGCAATCAATTAAACCACTGGAAAAAGCTAAATTGTGCATATTGTGCATTTTTAATTAATAAAATAAATATTTATACAACAAAAATGAATAAATTTACATTGAATCTCTAAGCAGATGATGTTACTTAGAGCGACTTACAGCTGATAGTCTCGGAGCTTTTCTTAACTGCTAGGCTACCACAGTATAATAAATCAAATCTATTTAATGAATAAAAATGGATATAAATAAAAAATCAATATACAGAATGTGAAAATGCAAGTTAGTATATTAGTTAAAAACATTTAAAAAAATTTGAAATTAACATATAAAAATTTGTTTATTCTACATTTCTTCTGCAGTGCCCCCTTTTTTGTAGATCAGGAAACAGGTCGCAATAGGTCCGAGCCCCCTCCAGGGGGCGCCCCCCCCATTTTGGGAACCACTGTTTTGATTAATGAAATCAAACCCTCCCCACTAATCCCAGCAAAAGCTCTGTTGCCTCAGAATGGCGGCGGAGTTTGACGTTAAGCTCTCGCCTTGTTCCCCTTGCAGAGTTTACACAGGCTGTGACATCGATCGTTTGACTCCGTCGCCCGGTGACTCTCCGCGCTCTCAGCTCATGCCCAGCGCTCGCTACGCCGCCATGCCGGGCTCCTTTCTGCAGGACCAGTTTGTCAGCTCGTATGCCAAGTCCCGCTTTCACCCTGGCGTCGGTGGCGCTCCTGGCACGGACCGTGGCGTCCCGCTCGGCAACAGCTTGCTCTCGCCGCAGCAAACCGACGAGACCGCGGTGGGCTCCCCGCAGCGCTGGTTCGTCACCCCGGCCAACAACCGACTGGACTTCGCCGCCTCCGCGTACGACGCCGCGGCCGCCGCCGATCTGGCGGGTAACGCGGCCACGCTGCTCTCGTACGCCGCCGCCGGAGTCAAGACCCTACCCCTGCCCGCGGCCGGCTGCTCCAACCGGGCACTGGGCTACTACGGAGACGCGACGGCGTGGGGCGCCCGCACCCCGCCTCAGTACTGCGGGAAAACCGGCGCCATGCTCTCCTGCTGGCCCTCCAACTCGGTCCCGGGTCGGACCACGGCCCCAGGTTACCTGGTCGGTCTGGACGAGGGGGACCCTGCCGCACCTGAGAGGTCTCCGCTCGGTGCCCCCGAGGACGCCAAACCCAAGGACCTGTCCGAGTCGAGTTGGATAGAGACGCCCTCCTCGATTAAATCGATTGACTCGAGCGATTCGGGTATTTTCGAGCAGGCCAAGCGGAGGAGGCTCTCACCATCTGCCACGCCACTTTCCGAAACAGCCTCGCCGTTAAAGTCTGAAATGCTGCCCCCTAGGGAGTGCGAGAAGAACTGCTCCAAGGACATTGGCTACTACAGCTTTTATACGCACAGTTAGAGGCGAACGCGTAGCTCCGAACGATCCCGCTCTCATCCGATCTGTATTTATTCTATTTATTCCCATTTTACTTTTATTTATCCGTGCATTTATTGATATCCAGATCGAATCTTGTTTTTAAGACACGGTTATTATTTCAGTTCACACACTCTGTAAATACTGTACTTAGAGATCCACCAGGTCCCGGTAGCTGTTTCTTGTACAGGATGTAAAAGCACGGAATGATTAGAAAGTGTGCTGTTTTAGAGATTATAAGACTTTTAATTAATGATTTTTAACGTTGCTCTGCTTGGATCTCCTGATGGCAGAGTCTCAGAGCTGCAGACATTCAGTAGCTGAGTGTTAATGAGACCAAATGGACTTGTGTTGCATAGCTCGGTGTTGTTGGTAATTGTTCTGAAAACAAAAAAAATCTCTATATTAGTCTGTAGTTTTTGCTCTCTGTTGTTGCTCTCCATTTTGTACGTTGTTGTAACTGTTTGTTTAACGCAAAACAAAACAAAACAAAAAAATATCTACGAGCTATGACTGCTTGGTGAACCCGAGCCAAATCATCATTTTTTTTGTACAGGGCAGGCACCATGACGTCATTCCACCGTGTTCCAGAGTCTGGCTTTTTGTGATTTAATGGACATTTATTCTATTTTTCATAAATAATTACAGAGCTCAGTCGTGCCTGCTGAAAAAGATGATGTAATTGTGCTGTGCTTCTTTGCAATAAACATTTAACAAGAGTCTGTAACTCTTGTCAAAAAATAATCTTTAAATCCGTCCAAATACTTTTGTTCCAACATAGGATTTGCTTTTTGGCCAGTTTAAAATGATTACTTTCTTTTATCGAACCAGAGATGCTGTCCCACAGAAACCCCCCATGTCCAAAAGTAGAACATTTTTAAAACAAAAATCAATAACTAATAAAGATAAGAATTTATCAAGCACGACTAAAATGCACAATAAAAATGAATTTCATATATTTATAAAATGAAAATCACACAACAGTTAATTTGATCTGTTTTATATTATTTATTTAATTTGAAGAAGGAAGACAACTGGTCAAAATGAAAATAACACAACATTTAGATGAATTGGATGTTTTATATTAATTGTTTTTTAAGGAAGAAAAAGGTCATAATGAAAACAACAAAAACTATAGATGAACTGAATCTGTTTTACATAAATAATTTCTTTGTATAGAAAGAAAATGGGTTATAATAAAAATAAAACAGAATTTAAATTAATTGGATTTGATGTCTATAAATTATTTATTTTTTAAGGAAGACATTTGGTCATAATGAAAATACCACAACATTAGATTAATTGAATCTGTTTATATTAATTATTCATTTTTTTAGAGAAGAAAATTGGCCACAATGGAAACAATACAACATTTATATGAATTGAATCTGTTTTATATTATTTTTGCAAGGTTTTCATTTAGGACAAATTCTAACCGTACTAAATTAATCAAGTATTTATCAATTGTTAGCCCAGAATTCACCTCCTGTAAATATTAATTTCATAGAATTTGTTTCCCAGTTTGTTTTTTGTGTTGATCCTTCCAGTTGTTGCTACACAACCCATTGTTATTTTGTTCTCCCTGTGTCCATGTGGATTTACTCGTTTCCTCCCACATTACAAACACTCTTTAGGTTAATTGGTGTCTCCAAATTGTCCCAGCGTGTGAGTCTGACTAGGTTCGTTCTAACCTTGTCCCTGTTGCTGATGTGACAATAAATAAATAATAAATGAATTAATAAATAACATACGTATTGCAATGTAATATAATGAACATGCTTTACTTTGCTGCCATCTGGTGCACAGACGTAATACTGACCTTAATATTTAATATTGCTTCAGAAAAAAAAAAAAATCTACTGAATTTTATTTTCTCTTAATTATCACCCTGTCTGGAGTTGGCGATAAGGTCAGGAACCGATGTTTGTAAGGAACGGGATTTGTGCAGACTTTGGAGTGAAAGACAAAAAACACACATTTTGAGCATTTCTTACAGCTTACAACCACCAGATGGCGCAAGCACTTACGTTAAGAAGTGGATCCTGGGTTGAAATTTCATTTTAATAATTTGAATAACAGAAGAAATTTAAATCTTCTAAACCAATTGAGACTGAGATTAATGGAACAGTTTGTAAAATAATAATAATAATAATAATAATAATAATAATAATAATAATAATAATAATAATATATTTCTGTGATATATTTATAATTTTATCTTTAAAATATTCTTAATATATCTAAATATTCTTAAAATATCATTTTAAGAACTAAAAATGACTGATCTTATCTTTTTAAACTGTCAAAATCTACTCTTTAAACTTAATGAAATCCAACAACCAACCAAATCGAAGGCTTAAAAATATTTCAGTGCTTCTTTACTAAGGAACAATAAAGTGACCAGGTTCACAATAATTAAAAAAAAAATTAAAAGAGACAAGTTCCAAATCAGAGTCCATAAACTAATGTGTCTATTGTTAAGTTCTTTAATAAAATAAAATACAATTTACGTTATTAACTTGTTTCTTTGAGGCTTTAAACACTTTTTGAAAACCTTCTTATTCCACAAAACATACTTTTCTTGAGTGTTCCAAGTGATTATGAGTACAGAGTCGTTGTTTCTGGGTTTAGCCCCACCCCTTGATTGGACACCTGTCATGTCCAATCACGGATGTGTTCTGATGACTTTAATGCAGATTTTTATTTTAGTGTGTGATCCTAATACATAAAAACATCTGATTAAAAATGTATTTGAACATAGCGCTGCTCTGCTGCACCTCTAGTGGTGAAACACTATATTGCCTCCTGTACAAAAGAGTCCAAAAACTGAGACATTTAACATGGTGAAGACACTCTACAGTAATCTTCAGGTTTATCAGTAAAAGAGTGTAATGTGGAGGCACCCCCGTTCAGTGTCTCATGATATGACCAACCCATGAGGTGTCACTGAGACTTGGAAGTCTCTGGCTCTCTACTGCCTGGTCCTTTGATCAATGAGTAGGAAGAAAGATTAATGCACTACAGTGCAGAGTTATATTCACAAATACCCCTTAAAATGTTAGTGTGCTAAAAAGAAGCCTTATGTTATAACCATGTCCAGAAGCGGTTCAACTTCTCCTGGCTCGGAGGCATCTGGGATGGACCATCACACAGTGAGAACAGGGATTGTGTCAGGGCCCTTGGTAAAGGTCAGTTCCACTTCTGTGATGCAGCATTAATGCAGAAAAGTACACTGAGAATTCAGAGCAACATAAGCTGCCTTCAAGACGACATCTTTATCAGGGACGCCCATGCATTTTTCAACAAGACAAATCAGAAAAATTTAGGACAGGAATATATAAATCCCTTCCAATTTTTCATTACTACAATTTCTTTTTGGAATGTGTTGCAGTCCTGAAATGTAGGAAGATGTTTGTTAGAAACAAAATGGAATATCTTGGGTTCATACTGTCTGCAATGAAATAAAAGTCCAAGGAAATGTGAGTAACATTTAGCTCAACTTCTTCTGAGTTGGGTTTAAACATGTCAGGTCATCCATCAAATGTCAATGACCAATTAAGGAGGGCAATAGTTAGAGAAGAAACCAAGGGTCGCCAGAACAAAGAGGTCACTCTTGGATTTTTCCAAAAGCTATGTGGGCAAACATTTGGAGAAAGGTCATAACCATAGACTAGGTTAGAGTTTCACCTTCCAACACAACAATGACCAGAAGCATCCTACCAAAGCTACAGTGGAGTGGTTCATAAACTAATCACGAACCTCAATGTGCAGTGGAGCAAAAAAGTATTTAGTCAGCCACTGAATGTGCAAGTTCTCCTACTTAGAAAGATGAGAGACGTCTGTAATTTTCATCATAGCTACACTTCAACTATCAGAGACAAAATGAGAAAAAAAAAATCCAGGAAATCACAATGTAGGATTTTTAAAGAATTTAATTGTAAATTATGGTGGAAAATAAGTATTTGGTCAATTACAAAAGTTCAGTACTTTGTAACATAACCTTTGTTGGCAATGACAGAGATCAAACGTTTCCTGTAAGTCTTCACCAGGTTGGCACACACTGTAGCTGGTATTTTGGCTCATTCCTCTATGCAGCTCTTCTCTAGAGCAGTGATGTTTTGGGGCTGTCGCTAGGCAACGTGGACTTTTCCTCCACACAAGTTCTATGGGGCTGAGGTCTGGAGACTGGCTAGGCCACTCTAGGACCTTGAAATGCTTTTTACGGAGCCACTCCTTCGTTGCCTGTGCGATGTGTTTTCGATCATTGTCATGCTGGAAGAGCCAGCCACGTTCCATCTTCAATGCTTCTCACTGATGGACGGAGGTTTTGGCTTAAAATCTCATGATACATGGCCCCGTTCATTCTTCTCTTAACACGGATCATCCGCCTGTCCCCTTTTGCAAAAAATATAGCCAAAGCATGAATGTTTTCCACCCCCATGTTTCACAGTAGGTATGGTTGTTCTTGGGATGCAACTCAGCATTCTTCGTCCTCCAAACACGACGAGTTGAGAACTAACAGTTTCTATTTTGGTTTTCATTCTGACCACATGATATTCTCCCAATTCCTCTTCTGGATCATCCATATTGCTCTCTTGCAAACCTTTAGACGGGCCTGGACATGTACTAGCTTAAGTCAGGGGGGCACGCCTGGCACTGCAGGATCTGAGTCCCTCTCGGCGTAGTGTTACTGATGGTAACATTTTTACTTTCAAATTATCAATGGTCTTGTATGTCTTCCATTTTCTTACAATTGCTCCCACAGTTGATTTATTCACACCAACCTGCTTGCCTATTGTAGATTCACTCTTCCCAGCCTGATGCAGGTATACAGTTTTTCTTCCCGATGGTTGAGTTTGGAGTCTGACTGTTTGAGGCAGTGGACAGGTGTCTTTTATACAGATAACGAGGTCAAACAGGTGCCATTAATACAGGTAACGAGTGGAGGACAGAAGAGATTCTTAAAGAAGAGGTTACAGGTCTGTGAGAGCCAGAAATCTTGCTTGTTTGTGGGTGACCAAATACTTATTTTCCACCATGATTTACAATTAAATTCTTTAAAATGTGATTTCCTAGATTTTTTTCCTCATTTTGTCTCTCATAGTTGAAGTGTAGCTATGATGAAAATTACAGACCTCTCTCATCTTTCTAAGAAGGAGAACTTACACAATCAGTGGCTGACTAAAAACTTTTTTGCCCCACTGTATTAGAGAGGCCAAGTCGAAACCCAGACCCAATCTTATTGAGTTTATGAGGCAAGATTTGAAACTTGCTGTTCAATTACAGTCTCCAAAATGACAGAACAGAGCTTGAGCAATTTTCCAGGATCCAGATGTGAAAAGTGGGTGAAACATTTCCTAAAATACTTGCAGCAGTAATTTATGGAAAATATGGTGTGACCAAGTATAATAATGGGTCCAACACTGACCCCTGCTGGATTCATACTTCAGCTTTTGAGCTTGGAGAATAATATATATAACAAATTGATACTGTCAGTCTCAAGCAATGAAATTCAAATACTTTAACACCTACAGTATTTCCTAACCTTTTCAGCAAATTATCTATATTGTCACATGCTGCACTTAAATCTAACATCCTTTATCTGATTTTGTTAATTTACCTCATTTCAGCAGGATAAAGCCAGACATATCCTTTAAGGGTGTGCTTATTAAACCTCAGATTAATAAACCTAACCTTGACCGTGGCGATCTCTAACTGAAGACCAATTTGAAGTCGATGTTTCATCTCCAATATTTTTAACCAGCAGCTGTGAAGTTTCCTCCAATGTGATGCAATTTCGGAAGCATTTCATTCAGGATTTCGGCTTCAGCATAGTACCAAAACAGGGTTAATTAGGGTACTAATGATTTATTACACTGTGGGTATAAAGGGGTGCACATGGTCAGCAACAATACTCAGGTACACTGTGATGTTTAAACCATGCTCAGCTGGTATTAAGAGGCACAAAGTTTTACACCAAATTCTGACCAGACCGTCCAAATGTCGCAGCAGGAATCGAGACCCATCAGACCGGCCGACGTTTTTCCAATCTTCTATTGTCTAATTTCGGTGAGCCCGTGCCAATTGTAGCCTTAGTTACCTGATGTTAGCTGGCATGGAGGAGTGGCACCCGGTGTGCTTCATCTGCTTCAAGGTTGGACATGTTGTGTTGTGTGCTGTGGTCCAGAGATGGTCTTCTGCATACCTCGGTTTGTTTGAGTTTGAGTTACTGTTACCTTTCCACCAGTTCAAACCAGTCTGGGAAAGACTGTGACTTGGCACAAATGTGTAGTTGTGTTTTATTGCGTCACAGGGTGTACATTACACACACACACACACACACACACACACACACACACACACACACAGAGAGAGAGAGAGAGAGAGAGAGAGAGAGAGAGAGAGAGAGAGAGAGAGAGAGAGAGAGAGATGCGTCTCCTCCACGTTAATAACATTATGGTCTGGTTCTACTTTCTAAACATGTGACCACATCGTGCCAACGCTTGCATTGCGGTACAGTTACACAGCAGCAGAACATCTACAGAACATCCACCGTCACAAGGATGGACCTGAAGGACCAGGGAGCTCAGATGGAGCCGCTGATTCCCACGGTAAGATCCTGCTCCTGATCTTCCTGCTCGTTTATCTAACGCAGGTTCTGCAGACGGATCTCTGATCAGATGCTCGGGTTCCTCAGTCCAGCTTCAGTTACACAACAAACTGCGTCTGAAACGTGACTGAACACTGCGGCTGTACGCTGCATAGCACGAATACTAATAAGACATTCAGCAGCACGGACTAAAACGCCGCGAATCAATCGCTAATTAATACTGTAATCGATCATGTGCTGTCATTGTTCCTGCTGAAGGTAAAACAGGAGGAAAAAGATTCAGCTCGGTGTCGCATGCTGCAGGCTGAGGTGATTTATACACCAGCAGCAGCACCAGCAGCAGCACAAACTTCAGATCATTCATGCAAAGCTGCAGATGTGCTTGCTTTCAACGTGGCTGCAAATCGATAGGAATGATTAGAAATAATAATGCCCAGTCTATTGATCCCATACTGATCAGTGTGACATCTCATGTTGTTACCATTAATAATGTTATATACTGTTAAAAAGAAGGGATGCTGGCTCGCTTATTTGTATATATTTAGGATTTATGAATATGTTATTATGATTGTCAGTCATATTCTGATGCTGTTCCTATTTTATAAAATACCGTCTAATAGTCTGGTTGAGGTACTAAGAGCTGAAATCACAAGCATGAAACTTGATGATGGCTTATGACAACCGAGTGGTGAAACTTATAAAGCGAATTGTATGTCAGTTTCAAAAATGTGTTCGCTCTTAATAAGGATCTTTTTAAAAGATGGAAATAAAGCTGTAATGCACCCATGATCCATATATTAATCTGAATATATAACAAAATATAAAATACACTCATTGACAACAAAAATAATATCCAGATAGAATGTGGGATTGCTGCAAAATATGTAATGTAATATGTAAATGTAATGTAAATGATTACAGGTGTGGTCTGATTTTATGCCACAAGAGGGCATAAAGGTGCTTCCCCTATAGTGCTGCCCTATAAAAAGGCTCTCAGAGGCTACTTTTGAGTAGTGTACCTCTTGGTGAGAGATCATACTGACACACTTGAAGACATTTTGCCCAGCTGACAGACTTTGAGAGGGGGAGCATCGTTGGGCTGAGAGTAGCAGGATGGTTGTTGGGTCTGGGCTGTTCTGACCTAGCTGTTAGGAGGTGTTGGGAGCAGTGGTTTTATGGGGGCAGACACACATAATGGTGAACAGTTTCCGGACGGCCCAGACAGACCCCCAGTAGAGAGGAGCATTTGATTTGCTGACAAGACACAGGGAGCACCTTCACTACACACCCCTGTCTCTGCCCAAACCATTTCCAGGTGCTTAGCAGAAGGAAATTTGTTGTTACTGCACCCATTACGTGACATGTTTGCAGTGGAGTCGTGAACGAGAAACCTGGACTGTTCTTGACTGGAACCGTTTGGTCTTTAGTGATGAATCCAGGTTCTGTTTGGTATCTGATGATGGTCAGGGTCGGGTATGGAGGCCTCGTGGTGAGCGACACACTGTCCCAACTGCTGGTGTGATGATCTGGGGAGCCATCACATATGACAGTTGGTCACCCCTAGTAGTGATATGAGGGACACTAACAACTCAGCAATATCTACATGTGTTGCCTTTCATGGCAGGGGTTCCAACTGGCATTTTTCAACATGTCAATTCTCACCCAGGAATGTCCCCACCAGACTGTAACACTTGGTTTTCAGATTTATCACCAATTGAGCATTTATGGGACCAGCTACGAGTGTGCAGGATCTACAAGAACATCTGTAACATCTGTGGGTAAATGTGGTACAGGATACCATACTGAATCTGTATGCCTCCTATAACCATATTTCATCTTGTATCCAGGCTAGAGGTGCACTAACAGGGTAACTAGAGCTTCCTTTCAATTCAGTTGTCCAGTGTTCCTCAAATAAACTTAATATTATAATCACTTACATACAGTGGGGCAAAAAAGTATTTAGTCAGCCACTAATTGTGCATGTTCTCCTACTTAGAAAGATGAGAGAGACAAAATGAGAAAAAAAATCCTCGGGCAACGAAGGAGTGGCTCCGTAAAAAGCATTTTAAGGTCCTGGAGTGACCTAGCCAGTCTCAGACCTCAACCCCATAGAAAATCTGTGGAGTGAGTTGAAAGTCTGTGTTGCCCCGTGATGCCTCAAAACATCACTGCTCTAGAGGAGATCTGCATAGAGGAATGGGCCAAAATACCAGCTACAGTGTGTGCCAATTTGGTGAAGACTTACAGGAAATGTTTGACCTCTGTCATTGCCAACAAAGGTTATGTTACAAAGTATTGAGTTGAACCAAATTTATTGACCAAATACATATTTTCTACCATAATTTACAATGAAATTCTTTTCAAATCCTACAATGTGATTTCCTGGATTTTCTTTCTCATTTTGTCTCTCATACTGTACCTATGATGAAAATTACAGACCTCTCTCATCTTTCTAAGTAGGAGAACTTGCAAATTCAGTGGCTGACTAAATATCCTACTGTATATCATCAGTACATTCGTACAGATAAATTAATTTGATCCCAACAATGCATTCTTGGTGAGTTATTATTTTTAAATGGGTGTATTTATTCACAGTAATATGGATATGAATATCTGATGAGTGGCTAATTAAAAACGTTAAGCTGTTCTAATTAGGGTTTGATGCCTTTATATCATTAACTATCATTAGTTATCATTAGTTGTTGGTATTCATAGACATACACTAATCACCTTTCTGAGAACATCTGGATCTGCTGCTGGAGAGCAGCTGTGTGTGTTTGAGCTAAATGCCTTCCTCTGTGGTTCTGCTCCAGAACGCTTCCAAATTTGGTGATTAGCGTGTACGGTTTTCCTGTGGGGTGTATGTATTAATCCACGCTGCACTCCCACTCGGTGGAGCCCATGCTGCTGCAGGGGTGGATGGAGAGCGGTGCTTCATCATAACGACAGATGAATTTCTGAATGTCATTTTTGTGACATTTGAGCTACCGAGCAGATTTGAATTCGTTATCCCGGTAGAGTTCACAGAAAAGCAGCTTTAACGTGACCCTAAGAACAATCCGCCCATGCTCCCGTCATGACCCTGCTGCTCTCTGATGGGTCCGTACGGCTGCTTAATGCTGGCTTGCAAATGATCTGCAGGAATTACGAATATTGCTCAAGTATTCTGATGCTATGCTTAATTAAATATTAAAAGATTTAATATTTTGATCTTATAACAAGGCCCGGTCCCTCTAGTGCCTCCGTGATCGGACACGTTAGTCCTTCCCCACTACTGCACGAACCCGAGTCCGAGTCCGCCGGTGCTTTCCGGCTATGATTGGCTGTATCAGAGGGATGGGGGTTTGGTCAGTGACGGCATTTGCCGATCGGGATGGTGGATGCAAACACCGAGCTTTCTAAAGCTTTCTTTGCTGGCCTACGGGCCTCCTCCCTAGACAAACTGGAAATACCAAGTTAGGGGGGAAAGAAGGGGAAGTGCTTCATGCTTATATTTAAAATCTAACAGTTTAGATTCTGTTATGCATGATCCAATCTGCTTAACCTATTGCAGAAATGGATTCAAAACTTTACATTTAGGGGGGAAGCAAGAAAGCAAGCACCTCGATTGACTGAGGAAGCCATACTATCAAAAACCATCAGAATATTACATTTATGCTGTTTTACACTTTTTTTAATTATTACATTTGAAAATGTTCTCTCTGTTAAATTTTATTTAGATTCTGTTTATTTGAACTATTACTTTATATTTATTAATTAGATATCTTAGTTTGTTTTTAGATATAACATCTAGGCTGTAAGGAGCTCGGGTTTCTTTTTGAGTCTTGGTCCTAACAAGGTTTCTTCCTTATAACATTTAGGGATTTTCCTTTCCACTGTCGCCCTAGGCTTGCTCAATTCAACAGAAGTTAATAGAAAACTGTGAAGCTTCTTTGTAAAAAGTGCTCTAGAAATACATTTTATTTCTTATTAAACTTACTTATACTTAAACTTAACTTATTTTTAAACTTACTTATTAAAATGTAAGACTTCTAAAAGTAGTGTTCCTCTATCTATATATTGTAATGGACACAGTACTGACTGAGTACACTCTACTGATCGAACATAAAGTGCTTTTATTTTATTTTCTTGCAGGTGATCACGCCTACACGAGCACGAAGCGTGGTGAGTCAGATGGCTTTTAATCTCAACATTTCGTGAGGTTGTCCAGTCAGTTTTACCCTATTTTTAAAGAACTTATTACTGATTATGTTCTGTGAAAATGGTCACTGACCGGACATTACCATGGTCATACAGTCTTTTTCTGGTACTATAATGTAGATATTAAGGGTATTTTCACAAGAAAACTGTGTACAAACGAAACATAAATGCATCAGAGATGATGAGCAAGTGAAACAACTGCTACTTTAGTTTGAAGTCAAGAATGCATTGATAGACAGAATTAGGAACACGGAAGATCATCTAGATGAACCAGAGGCTCTGAGAGTGAATGTGAATGAGTTGATATAGTTATAGGTTAGAGAGAGTAAACACAGCAGTACTACTTACAATAGGACAGGTACATACACTTACAATCACCATTTACAGCTTGGGACAAATAAGCAGAGGAAAGATCATCCACACAAATATGAGGAACTTACACAGAAAAGTCTCTAAACACATCAACCGAGTTACAACAGAATCTAGAACAAACCGGAGCGCTAACGAGCTCGACCGGATCCACATTGGCTGTTTATGGCTCCAACACTCAGAGTTGAAGTACAGATTTTCGATTAGAATTGATTTTAATCCTTAAGACCTCGGTTGTTAAGGTGAACGGACATTGATCGGAAGGAAATTGGATGGTGCTTAGCTTTATTTAATTCAAAGTCTTTATAGACTTCATATCAATTGGCCTCGTAAAATCTCTTTTCTGTGCTGACTTTTGCTATATCGGTGCCGCAAAAGCTCCCTCTTTTTTCCAGAAATCAAGACACGTCTCTTAAAGCATGGAAACGGTTGCAGGCTGGACTGATAGGTGCTGGATGATCATGTCCAGACCTCCTTTCATACAAATGAAGGAGATTCATTTTTAATTCAGCCACTGCAACCTGACTTCCAGATCTGTTCCTCTGTCATCAGTGAAGGCTAAGAAGCATGAGATGACATGTGACTTGGGTTATTTCGTGTTTTTTTTTCTGGTCAGCATCATTTCATTTGTTAATAAACATCCATTCCTGCATTTTAGGCCTGCAACACAGAAAAAACACTGAGACGGGAGAAATTTAGGGTTAGTAGTGAGATAAAAAAACTAAATAATGATGTGATTTAAAACAGGTGATTATAATCATGATTTGGTTCAAACACAGCATCCAGGAAAGTCTTTAAGGATATACAATAATGAATAATTATTGTTTCTCCGTGTTTAGCTATACAAAGATTAATCCTGTTCTTTTCCCTTTGTAATGCAGTACATCAAGGTGAACGTCATTGCAGTGAGGCTGCTACAACAAAAATAAGCACTAAATTAAAGCAGGTGACCTTAAACCACCAGCTTGTTGCGTCAAAGTCATTCTCTTTACCTCTGAAACATAAACAGTGGAGCTTTCACATCGCTGTGCCTACATTAGCTCAGAATAGTGGTATAAAACCTCAAATCAGAAAAAGTTGGGACGGTATGGAAGATGCAAACAAATAACCGCAGTGTACCTTCCATTTCCTTTGACTGTCATTGGAGACAGTATGAACCTGATATTTCATGTTTTTTTCTGATATACATCCATTCCTGCATTTCAGGCGAGCAACACATTCCAAAAAAAGTTCCTGTTCCTTCTCCCACATAAAAGAGGCACCGAGGATACCAAGTGATTTAGTGTTTCAGGTTACTTTGTTTCATTCTTCCTGCAAACACGTCTTAAGTACGGGGTCGTTGTCCCATTTTTCGGACCGCAAGTCAGTACTGCAGAGGGGCCAGTCCAGTACCCATACCCTCTTCTTCCACAGCCGTGCCTTTGTAATGTGTGCAGCATGTGGTTTTCTTGAAAAATTCTTCTGGACATGGTTATAACATTTTTAGCACAGTAACATTTTAAGTGGTATCTGTGAATGTAACTCTGTATTGTAGAGCTTGATAAAGGTTTGATAAAAGAATCCCTTGCCCATGTGGTTCTATCAGCTACTGATGAATGCCGGTTCTTGATGCAGTGCCGTCTGAGGGAGCGGAGATCACCCCTCTTCAGTTTAGGCTTTTTAGGAAATTCCTCCAGATTCCTTGAATGGTTTAATGATATTATGCTCTGTAGAGGGAGAAATATATAAATCCCTTCCAGTCTTTCTATGAGGAACATTGTTTTTAAACATTTCAATCATTTTCTTATCATCGATCATCGTTACTCCTCAGAGACTCAGACTTTCCTGGACGCTGCTTTTGACCAAATCATGATTATAATCACCTGTTTGAAATCACATCATTATTTAGTTTTTTATCTCATTATTGTCTGTAAAATGCCCCGCTTCAACTTTTTTGTATTGCAGGTCTGAAATGCAAGAACGAATGTTTATTAACAAACAAAACCATACAAAAAAACATGAAATATCTTTGGTTTATACTGCCTACAATGAAACAAAAGTTAAAGGAATGCAAAGGAAGCTAGAGAGATTTTTCACGTCAATACGAGACTCACTCTGATGAGATCCTTAATGCTTTTTGGTTTAGATGCATCTCATTTATGTACAAGAGATATATAATGCATACATAAGAGGATGAGGTACTAAACACACACACACACACACACACACACACACACACACACACACACACACACACACACACACACACACAAACTTACTGACACTCATTCAGCTGTACAGCTTTTCCATGCCACACAAATTGAATGGAGCTTAATCTGTATGAGTCCTAATCCTTTTATTCCTCCTCTGCCGTGTTGACATACGACCACCACTACCAGGATGATCCATTTTATATACCACTTTGCATAAATTCCTACTGTGTAATCCTTTATACCACACACAGACACACACACACACACACACACACACACACACACACACACGGGTACACAATGAGAGGAATACAAAACCATCTTGTAAAAGATGTAGAGGCATTACGCAGCTTTTCATTCCAGCTCACAGGCATCAGATATAAAACAAGAACGAGGAACAAAGGATTAGATAGAAGGTTACTGGATTTTTTTTTTTTCTCAAACTGAGCCCTTTTTATCTCATTTTATCTCATATTTATCCAGAAACAGATCATTCTTTAAAGGGTTTACAAACTTTTGAGCACCGCTGTAGGTGTTTCTCTGCAGTGAGAGTCAGATGGTTGAAGGTACTATGGATCGTGACACAGTTTCAGCCCACTCTGTACTTGCTAAGCAGAACACACACACACACACACACACACACACACACACACACACACACAAACACAAATACACACACACACACACACACACACACACACTCACACACACACGCGGGAGGCGAGATTCTGAATCTGAGTCTAAATCTAATGTCAATGGTGATTTAATAAGTAATATTGATCCGGGATGTGTTTGTGTTTGAGTGTGTGTGTGTGTGTGTGTGTGTGTGTGTGTGTGTGTTCTTCAGTCTGATCAATAACCAAACCTGACTTTACTTGACACCACTTTTAATTAGAATTTGATGAATATCTATTAGGATTCAACATTTGCATCTTTTTTTCTGGATTGTTAATAAACATCCATTCCTGCAATTCAGGCCTGCAACACATTCCAAAAAAAAGTTGGGACGGGGGAAATTTAGGTCTAGTAATGAAATAGAAAACAAATAATGATGTGATTTCAAACAGGTGATTATAATCATGATTTGGTACAAAAGCAGTATCCATGAAAGCCTGAGTCTTTGAGGAGCAAAGATGGTCAGAGGATCTCCAGTTTATCACCAAATATGTGAGAAAATAATTGAAATGTTTAAAAACAATGTTCCTCAGAGAATGACTGGAAGGGATTTATATATTTCTCCCTCTACAGAGCATAAATATCATTAAACCATTCAGAACCTGGAGGAATTTCTTAAAAAGCCTAAACTGAAGAGGGGTGATCTCTGCTCTTTCAGATGGCACTGCATCAAGAACCGCATTCATCAATAGCTGATAGAACCACATGGACAAGGGATTCCTTTATCAAACCTTTATCAAGCTCTACAATACAGAGTTACATTCACAAACACCACTTAAAATGTTACTGTACTAAAAAGAAGTCTTATGTTCTCTGGGCTCGGAGGATCTGGGATGGGCCATCTCACAGTAGAAACGGGGATTGTGCTCAGACCCATCAGTATCACAGACTAAAGATGAAAAGCCAGGCTCTGTCATGGTATGGGGTTGGGTCAGAGCCCTTGGTAAAGGTCCACTTTCCACTTCTGAGAAAAGTACATTGTGATTTTAGAGGAACATATTCTGTCCTTTGGCCTGAAATGCATGTTTGAAGGGATGGATATTAACAAAAAATAAATATCTTGAGTTCATATCTTTTTTTATGAACGGGAGATAAATTTGCTGTATCAGTGAAATGAACGTTGAATTGCGAGCGTGAGTGTGTGGGCGCAGCGTGACAGGATGTGAGTCAGCTTATCACCTGTGTCGTGGCGTTCTCAGTGGGGACGTTCTGTGTCTGTGTTGGCAGAAGGACTTTGGATCACATTTCATGCTTTATTTGACGTACAGACCGAGAGATGAAGGAAACCGGCGCCTGAAATCGATCATAGGTCTGCGTTTGGTGTCTCTATCCTAATCACTCTCGAGTGTAATTAAGCAAACGAGCAAAAGAATAGTGCTATTAATGCTCGAGTGCATTTGACAAACACGCCGATTCTTCATTCTGTTGTCAGAATCATTTATTTAGGGACGCCCTAGACACCCTAGACCTTGGACCTGCGGTGTGAGACGAGCTTAGTCCTTAATATGAAATATGAAGTTCAAACAAGATAAGCAGTGAGTCACCAGAGAAGCATCAGCGAAAGGATTCAGGAGCTCAGAGCCAATTTGCCCGTGCAGAAAAAGACTGGCCTCACAAGTAGCCATGGAAACTGTCTCCGGAAATTGGCGAGTGTTCATTTTGTAGCCGACTTATAAGAGAATGGAGGATGTCAGAGGATTAGAGTTATCTTTAGCCTTAAGTAAATGGATAGATAAGCAGAATTTTACAATAACATGCTCCCCTTTCCGCCTGATATCTGCGGTTTGGCTGGGGATCCGTCTGTCGAATGAGAGCAGCGTCTCATTCTTCTAGCTACGATATAACATCATAATCACTTACGCACTCTGTGTCCATACTAATCCAACCCAGGGTCATGAGGAGGTTAGGGCGTACAGGTCCAGATATGCACGCACACACACTCACAATTTTAGAGACTCGTCTAAAAACATTGCGCTGAATATGAATCTAACGATGTGTCATGATGTAAAAATTTTACGATCTGCATTGTTGAGTTGGATTGTGCATTAATGCTTATTTTTCCATCTAATCCAATTGCGTTTTTTGAACACCAGAGGGCGCAATTATAAGTCTTGTTCTTAGTGAGGCTGCTCATTTCTTTAATCACAAGATCACTGGAAAACATCTGTATATAAAATTACTTTAAACTTTAACTCAAAAAGAGTGGGCACTTATTACACATAATGAATCAATGTTATGATTTTGTACATCAGAAATAAAAAACATCTTTTTATCGAATGTAAAATCAATAATCTGGAAACTTGAATTGTTACCTGGAGGAAACACACACAGACATGGGGAGAAGTTTTGAAAAAGAACAGACATACATTAAGGCCGTGTCCCAAACCGACAGGCTGAGATGCTGCATAAAATGTTTAATCAGAGCCTGTTCTAATTTCTACGTGATTAAAATCAGGCTGACCAATCAGAGCGCGGTCGCCGGGCAGAACAGCTCATGAAGAGCTTATAGAACAAGCAACAGGCTGCCTCTAAAAACATGGATATTAAAGGAAAGATCTGGTGGAATAGAACCGAAAGGCTGGAGAATGATGGTGATAAAGCTCACAGGGACTGGATGGAAGCGTCTGATCATTTATCTAAGTGCATTTTGATCTGTTCATGATCACAAAAACACAAACTATAAAAAGCTTCCTGTACTCATCTACACTTATGTCAGTAAACACAATCTTGTCATAAGACTGCTCTTAAATATAAAAAAATAATGTCTTAGGAGACAGCAAGAAATACAGAATGACATATTGTATGGTAACCATCTATTGTATAGCCAGTTTGTGTGTATGTGTGTGTGTGTGTGTGTGTGCATGTGTGTGTGGGCATCACGAGCTAAAGAGCTGTTTTCCTGTGTGCAAATGAGAGTTGGATGAGAGCCATCGGGCTGCAGAGCGAGAGAGTGCAAAGAAGGCAACATGAAACCAATCTTTCTCTCCCTTTCTTAGAGAGGTGATGAAGAGGCTGTGGTGGACCAGGGAGGATCTCGCTCCATGCTGAAGGCTGACCCAGAGCAAGAAGAACTAGAGGGTAATAACAACACACACACACACACACACACACACACACACACACACACGCACACACACACACACTGATAGGACATACATGTTATCATACTTACATCTATTCAAACCCATCAACGTGATGGAAAGTGTAGGGGTAGAAAACAAGATCACAAACCACCAGCAAAGTCTGAAACGACTGATCTAAGTGTGTGTGTGTGTGTGTCTGTGTGTGAGAGAGAGTGTGTGTGTGTGTGTGTGTGTGTGTCTGTGTGTGTGTGTGTGTGTGTGTTACTCATGAGACAAAAATAGAGCTAGCAGGCTGAGTGGATGGTTCATGCAGTCAAGAGGGAAACAGATCCACAAACAGAGACACTCATTGCTGCAGCTCGTTGCTCGTTCCCTGGTTATTTACATTCTTCCTGGACCGCACACATTTTTAGAGTTTTTAGCTTTGTTATATAACGCTTAATTACAGCGTCTCGTTTAAAGGTGGAGTGAGAGGTGGAGAGGTGGAGATCCTGCTATTAGTGTTGCCAAATGTCGCCTTAATCACCTGTTTGTCTGAAATAATAACTGCTGTTAGCGGGTTATTCCTGGTTTTTGTATTTTTGTACTCAAAAGGCGCCTCCTGCTTCATTCTGGTATTCGTTCTGTAACAAACAGATGTTTAATTAATGCTAATTAGGAGCGTGACTATTAAATATCAGAGAATAATAATCCTAATAGTGCCCTGAGAAATAGCGAGCTGAATAAGTATGGCATCGTGTCTGATGAGGGTGGGCATGAAGGGGTGCACATGGTCAGGAACGATACTCAGGTATGATGTGGGGTTTAAACCATGCTCCGTGGGTATAGAAAATCCCACGGCAGTAACAGCACTTTCTTTCTTTCTTTTTGTTTTTTTCTTTCCTTCCTTCCATTGCTTGATTGTTTCTTTCTTTCCTTCTTTCTTTGTTTTCTTTCCTTCCATTGTTTTTTTCTTTCTTTCTTTCTTTCTTTTGTTTCCTTCCTTTGCTTGGTTCCTTCTTTCCTTATTTCTTTCATTCTTTCTTTCCTTAGTTTCCTTCCTTCCATTCTTTGTTTGCTTCTTTGTTTTTTTTTTCCTTTCCTTCTTTGTTTCCTATTTTCCATTGTTTGTTTGCTTCTTTCTTTCTTTCTTTCCTTCCTTCCTTCTTTCTTTCTTTGTTTCCTTCTATTGTTTGACTGTTTGTTTCTTTCCTTTTTTCTTTCGTTTGTTTCCTTCTTTTGTTTACTTGCTTCTTTCATTCTTTCTTCCCTTCATTGTTTCCTTCCTTTCATTGTTTGTTTTCTTTTTCTTTTTCTCTTTCTTTGCTTGCTTCTTTTGTTCCTTATTTCTTTCATTCTTTCCTTCCATTCTTTGTTTGCTTTGTTTCTTTCTTCCTTTCCTTCTTTGATTCCTACTTTCCATTGTTTGCTTGCATCTTTCTTTCTTTCTTTATTTCTTTCTTTCTGTCTTTCTTTCTTTCTTTCCTTCCTTCCTTCCAACCTTCCTTCCTTCCTTTCTTCTTTCTTTCTTTCTTTCCTTGTATTGTTTGATTGTTTGTTTCTTTCCCTCTTTCTTTCTTTTGTTTCCTTCTTTTGTTTGTTTGCTTCTTTCATTCTTTCTTCCCTTCTTTGTTTCCTTCATTCCACTGTTTGTTTTCTTTCTTTCTTTCTTTCTTTCATTTCCTTCCATTGTTTGTTTGTTTGTTTTCTACTGCTAAGCCCCAGGAAGTCGTTGCTGATGGTGACCATTCTCTGTTTGTTCCCAGGTCATAGGACGTTGTATATTGGGGTCCATGTCCCGTTGGGCCGCCGGACCCGCAGACGCCACCGCCACCACGGTCACAGGCACAGGAGGAGGAGCCGAGAGAGAGACTCGGGAGTCGGGGACGGACGAGAATCGCCCACATACGGTAAGATCTCTGATTGGCTCTCCTAGCCTGTTATCTTAATGCTACGCAGGGTTTATGTTTCTATTCCTGCGTTGTGTGGGATTGTTCGTACCGGTGTGCGTTTGCAGACACGCCTTCTCAAAGGGTCCAGTTTCTGCTGGGAACTGAGGATGATGATGAAGAGCACATACCTCATGAGCTGTTCACCGAGCTGGATGAAATCTGTCTGCGTGACGGAGAGGATGCAGAGTGGAGAGAAACCGCCAGGTATTCCCAAATAACTTGTCTTTATGTCACGTTATACCACCGTTAGTTCTGATTACGCAGTCTAATTGGTTGAAAGCCATTCTAGGAGTGCCATGCTCCACCACATACACATGTAACCATGGCAACAATGACAGCCATAACAAAGCAGCAACGTCATAAGGCTGATTTTAGATCAGCACACCTGTGCCAATACCTCACATTAAAGCATGACCTCGAGTGTATGGATGTGATTGTATCACAGTTCGGTTATCGCCATTTATTGTTAGATTTTAAGATAAAGAGGACAGAAATAAATGATTTGTTAGTCAACATTCCATTAGGTAAAATAATTCCATTCTCTTGTTACCCCGCCACTAAGCCCTTTGGTCCTGACAGTCGAGGAACATAATTACCAATAACTGTTTATTATGCAGACAGTAAACACAAATATATCGATTGATAAGGTTTAATTTATTGAAAAGAAAGTTTCTATAAATTCAGTATTTTTATTCAATAAATAAAATGGGTCCGATTTATAAGGCAGGCTGTTACTAAGATGCACTATTCTACCAGCAGAAGCAAATCATAGTGAGATCCCAGTGTTAGAACCAAAGCACAGGATCCTGTTATAATTATATTAATGTGAATGTTCTGAGTCAGAAATGTTAGAGTCGGAGTTCTAGATCATCAGCAGCTCGGTCGGGTTAATCAGAGCTGGGCTTAACAGATCCATGAATGAAGCTCCGATCAGCTGTGGATGGTGTTTAATGACAGACGCCGAGTTTAACACCAGCAAACGCCATGAAGGAAATCAGAAAGAAGGAGCTGCTGGAACCGGCGGAGCTGCTGATGCTGTATAACTCTCCCGTAACATTTCTGACTGATTCATCACACCAAACCCAGCTAGAAGCTGATCCAGCATTTCTGGTGATCAGACTCAAACTGATCTTCAGTCGACCTGTGAATCCATTAAGAGTCCAGGACCTTTGATGTCAAGTCGTGACTTCGTTTTGCTTTCCAGAGCTTCCAAATTAATATTGTTTTCAAAACCAATCGATTTTAGAAACTGATTACAGCTTTCATTTCGGCAGTGTTTTACTTGTGTCCTTATAACTTGGCTGCTCTTTAGGGTGAGTGCCATTATCGGGGACTAATGTCTAGGTCATACCTGATACCCTTTACTAAATTCTCTTTCTCTTTCTGTAGGTGGTTGAAGTTTGAAGAGGATGTGGAGGACGGCGGAGAGAGGTGGAGTAAACCCTATGTGGCCACGCTTTCCCTGCACAGCCTGTTCGAGTTGCGGAGCTGCATCATCAACGGCACTGTGATGCTGGACATGAGGGCCAACTCCCTGGAAGAGATCGCAGGTGTGTGTGTGTGTGTGTGTGTGTGTGTGTGTGTGTGTGTGTGCGAATGCAGGTAAAGCATATATGGAATGTATCATATATATATAGACACTTACAGACTTATGCAAATAAACTTTTATTGGCTGATGTGTTAAGTCAAAACTTTTCCATATATATTTAGCCGTCTGTTTGCACGTTTGATTGATTCTTTGATTGATTATCTATTTGTGTACATTTAATATTTAAGAATATGTAAGGCAGGTTTGTTGACATAGAGTAGCACAGCAATTAAAATGCTTCACATGTAGTAGTTAAAGCCTGAAAAAGAAAAGAATGAAGGCTTAAAATAGATCGATGGTAGATACAGAATATAATAGAATATTCTTCTTCCCAGCTAAGGTTAGTGATTTAATTAAAGCCATTACTTCATCTTTATGATACATGCTCTGTTAAATATTAATCAGTGCATTGTTCAGTCTGGTGATATTAATATTTGATTGCGCGTGATGGCACAGAAGCCTCCAGACGGATGCCTTATTCTTTGGACCGAGCATGTGGAATTTGTGAATCATAAAGAAACGTAGATTCTGAACTTACAAACGCTTTCCTGGATGATTCCCCACAGACACAGTCCAAAATCTTGTAGATCCCAGAATAGTGTAGGCTGTTAGAGCTGCAAACTCCATATTAATACCTATAGATTTAGAATGGGACACCATAAGAGCTCCTGTATCTAGAATGTGGAGGTGTCATAATAATTTTGAAAGAGGTTTTATTGTTGATTTCTAATCATTTACATTTGCAATAATTCTCTGTCAGACATGGTCTTAGATCAGCAGGAAGCGGTAGGAGACCTTGACGAGGAGTTGAGGACGAAGGTTCGAGCGGCTCTGCTGAAGCACCACCACCATCAGAACCAGAAGAAGCTGGCAAATCGAATTCCCATCGTACGCTCTTTCGCCGACATCGGCAAGAAACAGTCCGAAACGAACTGCGTGGACAAGAACGGTATGAGGAATTGTATTTCATTAATCTACAGTTTCAGCTTCATTCATTGCACACTGTATACACGACTGGGAAAATTATAAAACATCTCTAAACAGTTTGGACTTCACCAATCCTGGTTGGTTTCTAGACCATTTTTAGTAGGAGTGGGGAAAATCGATTCTGAATTCACAAATTTCAAAAATAGATTCTTAAATGTTATTTGATGAGCGAACCCAAAGGGTGGAAAGAAAGAGCGAAGAGAATTACAAACTCTAATCACAATTAAATCGATTGATGAGGTGCCTAGAGATTCCTAATAACACTCCTATTTGATCCTCTCCCCAGGAGTGGTTGACTAACAAAGATCACTCCAAGAGTAAGGCATGGAACAGTCCAAGAGGTTAGAAAGGAACCGAGGGTAACTTGTAAGCAACTAAACTAAACTAAACAAATATCCGTTACATCTAGAGAAAGGAAAACCCTGCATCCCAGCTTCAGAATCTTATGGGAAGCATGGTGGTGCTAGTATCACGGTTTGAAATCATTAATAGGCTCATCTCTAACCTGCCTAAGCTTCATAACATAACTTTGTTTTAATGTCCTCATTTCGTGTTTCGGTGTGTCTTCCTCCTCTCTTTGTCCTCTCTCAGTCTTTGTGCATGTGTGTATTGTGTGTGTTATTGTGTGTTATTGTGTGTGTTATCGTGTGTAGCAGGTGACTCATCTTTCAGTTCAGCCCTTACGTGTTCTCTTAAGTCTCCCTGCTGGCCTCGGTGCTGCTCGCCCGGGGTCTCCACCTCGTCTCTGCTGCCCGACTCGTCCTCCACCTCCATCAGCGCCTCCCGAATCCGTACACACAGCTCACAGCAGACACACACTGACCCGAACCCAGGCAACTTAACACACTTAACTTTCTTCTCTTAGTGCTTCTGAAAACACAACTTAAGAAGGTGGATATTTATCGATCCATCACCAGCTCCTCATTACAGAGCAACAGGACTCACCTGCTGCTTGTTTACATTAAATAGCATTGGATCAGGTTACATTTAGGTCATGTAAACAGACATTTTATCAGATTGCTGAATGGTTTTGTTACTCTATGTAAACAAAGACACTTAGACATTTTATATTCTTTGAGTGTCTGTAGTGTTCAGGTGGTTATTAATGTGGTTGCAGGGTCTATGTAGAGGTTAACGTGAACATACTCTACACTCAATACTCAACAACTACAAAATTGTTGTTAGAATGATTAAGTTGGGTGAAATACAAAGTCCAAAAGGAGGTATAATGTTTAAGTACTCCAAAAGTGTTAATATTGATTTGTGCTTTGAAGCTGGGCAGAATAAGATGAGAAAAAATGGGTCAAAAGCTGAGAATAAGGTGAAAAAATGGCAAAAAATGGTCGTGCTAGCACGTCCTGGCTGGTTAGATGTTGGAGCCAGTTGGCGTTTGAGTAAAATCCATTCCAGTTGAGCCCAATTGAGCGTTGGACCCATGAGCTCTGATTGTCTGTAGTAAGAGCTTTTTTTTTTATCTTGCACCTTCAGGCACCTTTTAAAGAGTTGTGTTTGGGAAGCTTCTAGCTTTTCTTATCCAAAGCAAACACACGATGAGCACCAAACCCCGTTAGATGTGTTTCTTCTGTGTGTTGTTTACTCATCGCTAACACACTAATTTATTCCCAGTCCTTCAGCAGAAAGACGAACATAAGCCTTTAAGTCGGAGATCATCAGTAATGAACAACTATTCCCAGAACAACCCAACGAGGTTTGGTGTTGCATCATGGAGACTGTGCAAAGCTTTGGGTTTAATCCTAACACTGTGCTTCTACTTATCTCGTCTTATCAGTTAATAAGGTGAAATAATGGAACTTTGTCGCTGCTTAATACACCTCAGCAGAGCATTAATTCTTACACGATTAACTTAATAAATCTTTGTTCATGATTATTTCCTTCGCTAGAACCCTAAATCACTCTGCTCTGGTCGATCAGCACTGATGCTTAGTTTGTGCAGCATTTTAAGAATTGTTTTACCTTTTTTTGTGTGCACAGGTCAGATGATCGTTCCCCAGGTTCAGCACAGCGCCCCGGACCTTAAGCACGACGTGACCAGAGACAGCAGCAGTGTGGATTTCAGTAAGGTGAGAGTGAATTTATTGACGTGAAAAGATTTGGCAACCGGGTTTATCTGCCATTTATTGATCTGGTAATTATATGACAGGCTTTTGGAATCTATATCGTTATTATGATTAAAAACAGAGATGCAACGTGTGTTTTGTTCCTCGCTGATTCTGACATTATTTATCGTTAATCAAACAGAATATCAATCAGTTTCCTTATTAGTGTAAATGAGAACTTAAAAGAGAAAATATAAAACCAGCTCTAGTTCAGATTATAAATAAGACGAAGCATAGTAAAATTAATTTGTTACTTAATTAACATTTTTAGTGTTGTTTACGTTACTCCTAGTTAACACAACATGCGAACTTAGTCAGAATCACCACATAAAGTCATCTGAATATAAACAACAACATCCATTGCATTTATTTATTATTAAATAAATATAATAATAATAACGTTTCAATCTGCCCTCAAACAAAAATGATCCTAAACGTAATACGAAAATCTTGACATCAGACTATTCCAGAAAACTGGGTTCACAGATTGGATCCTGAGCCCGAAGAGCAGGAACAGTGATAACAGAGAACAAAAGTGATTCATGTCATGAAAAAAGGAGGAGAAACAAGGCTCTGAATGGTGCAGAGATTTAAAACGTTTTAAAGAGTTAAAAGAAATTGTTGTGGGGTGAGGATTAAAGAACGAGCGAGAGATGTTAATTAGGAAAGTGATTTGTGGGAGCAAAGCTCAGAGGGATTTGGAAGACTGAAATAAGTGCTTGTGGTTGAAGTCGAAGTTGAATTGAGCTGGGGAATTGAAGCGCTGGCTCATAATTTTTGGTTTGACAGAGAATTAAAAAGCTGAGGTTGTAGAAAAAAAGCAGGAAGCAGAATGAAACCTTTTGAAACAAAGACGTCCATGGACGCTTTGCAACTAATTAATTTAGTCGTTTGTGAGGTACTCCCTGCTCAAGCGCTCTTTCCAGCCGAAAAATAGGAGTACATGTCAGTCTCAGCTAGGGGTGGAACAAAATATTAATGCGGCGATATATCGTATCGTCTTCTTTTGTGATACATCATCGATGTACCGGTGCCAAATATTGATGTTTTTATTTAATCTTGCAACCACTCTACATGACTCCTTTTCTAGTTTGACATAATAATAATTGATGACTCCACTTGATGGCACCAAGAGTAGCACTAGTGGATAAAAGGAATCTCACAGTGGAGAAATACAACGCTTCTCTGTGTAAATGCTGAATTAATGTTCTTTTTGTGTTCATTTGTTTTGCTCAATTTAGACAGTTTGAAAACAGTTTAGCCAGGGACAGTTGTTTTCTGCCTTTAGAGATTTTAAACTCAGAACTGTTCTGCTGTGTGTGTGTGTGTGTGTGTGTGTGTGTTTGTGTTTGCTCTCTGTGCAGATTGATCTCCACTTCATGAAGAAGATTCCAGCTGGAGCTGAAGCCTC
The DNA here is from genome assembly GCA_025084515.1 of Ancistrus triradiatus. Lineage (NCBI taxonomy): Eukaryota > Metazoa > Chordata > Actinopteri > Siluriformes > Loricariidae > Ancistrus > Ancistrus triradiatus. The sequence goes on from JAJAGP010002929.1 coordinate 50,713, forward strand.
TAATATCCTGGTAGGAGAGCTGGAGTTTTTGGATAAACCTGTAGTGGCGTTTGTGAGGCTCTGTCCCGCAATTCTTCTTAATGGCCTGACGGAGGTTCCCATAACAACCAGGTGAGTAATCGCTTCTAAACTTCTAAAATTCTAGACTTCTCCACATGCCTTTGATGTGCAGCATCTATAACTGTTCTCTTCTTGTTTTACAGGTTCCTCTTTATTTTACTGGGGCCTCTGGGTAAGGGCCCTCAGTACCACGAGATCGGCCGTTCCATCGCAACCCTGATGACTGATGAGGTGGGAAAATGACTCTTTTATAAACTCCACTAATGCTCTCGTGAACATAGCGACATGCAAATGCAGGCTCGTTAGATCGTCTAGCAGTAAATTAACACGTTGCCATGGAAACTCAGGGATATACACTGTATTTATGGGGTCTTTCTTACCCGGGAGAAGAGCGAAGTCATGATGTTTTTAATCCAGGTTTTCCACGACGTTGCGTATAAAGCCAAGGACCGGAATGATCTGGTGGCTGGAATCGACGAGTTCCTGGACCAGGTGACTGTCCTGCCCCCGGGGGAATGGGATCCATCAATTAGAATCGAGCCACCGAAAAACGTCCCGTCTCAGGTGGGTAGGTCTGTGTGGGCACACGGCAGTGGCAATGAAAATATAATATAACGTGGGAAAGAGCAAGACAGGAGAGATTTTTCTTTCTGATACCTTGTCCCAAAATCCAACATCAAAAATATTTTATTTATTTATTTATTTAATAAGAATGCTTAACATAGATATAACATTTCCAAAGGTGTCCAAAGTCCAAGGTGTGGGTGCAAAAGATATATAAAATTGAATTAAAAAACAAAAACAGGCACAATTAATGGAGCAGTTTTGGAATCTCACCCATTTTTGTTGAATAAATAAAAATAAACAATGTTAGATTCTAAAGATTTAGATCTATTGGCTTATTAAACAGTGAGTCAATGACGAAAGAAAAAAAAAACATGAAAAGGGCATCTGCTAAATGATTTAAAATTAAATGTGGAAATGTAAACGAAAGATGAGAAAGAAAGCAAAAAATAAAATAATAAAGAACGCAATTAATCCTGAAGAAAAGACTGAGAAAGAAAGAAAGAAAGAAAGAAAGAAAGAACAAATGAAAGAAAGGAAAGAAAGAAAAGAAAGGAATAAAGCAATGAATCCTGCAGTGAAGACTGAGAAAGAAAAAAGGAAAGAAATGAGGAAATAAAGGAAGAAGGAAAGAAAGAAAGAAAGAACTCAAGGAAGCAATTAATTTTGAACAGAAAACAAAGAAAAAGAAAGAAAGAAAGGCAAAAAGAAAGCAATTCATCCTGAAGAGAAAACTGAGAAAGAAAGAAAGAAAGAAAGAAAGAGAACAAAAAATACAGAAAGAAAGAAAGAAATACTGAAAGAAAGAAACTTGATCCCAAAGAGAAGACTAAGAAAGAAAGAAAAAAAAAAGAAAGAAAGAAAGAATAAAGAAAGGAAGAAAAGCTATTAATCCTGAAGAGAAGACTGAGAAAGAAAGGAAGAAAGGAAGAAAATAAATAAAGAAAGTGATTTTATTAAAGCTTTTCTTGGCTCAGTTTATCCAGTTATTTTCAGTAGACAGACTGAGCTGATCAATAAATGCAGTTTATTTTTAAGACATGGCGTTACATCATCGATACTTCAGTTTGCTCAGAAGCAGGAACAGATTCTCAAAAATATCCTAACCCTGCGATGCTGGACTTATCTGGGGACTTCAGCGCCCCCCTGCAGAGGTACCCAAATGTGTTTGAACCCATCGGTTATTGCCGAATATTCGGTGGCGTTGCAGACTGAGCTGACACTGAATGCTCTGTGTGATAAACAGGAGAAGAGAAAAATCCCTGCTGTCCCCAACGGAGAGCTGGCAGAGCCCGAGGAACACGGGGGGCATGGAGGCCCTGAGCTGCAGCGCACCGGGAGGTCGGTATGGCCAGTGTGTGTGTGTGTGTGTGTGTGTATGCATGCATAAGCCCGTGATTGTGCATTCGAACGCAGGTCAGATTATAAAAAGGCCAAACCCGAGTCGCCTCTCGTGAGATGTTTTCCGTTTCAAATGCCATGGCTTTGAAATCAATTTTCACAACTTGGGGACGGACTGGACGGGCGCCACGCCTGACATTTGGTCACACGGCCTCCCCCCATGAGTGACAGTTTTCACAACTCAACACAACTTTCTCTCCTCCTAAACCCCCTTCTGTTCTGTTCTATTCTCCCAGCCTCTTCTTTCCTCTCCTAGCCATCACGTGCTAAACGAAACAAATAAAATAAACAAAAGAACGCTTAACATAGAGATAACATTTAAAAATCCCAATCTTATCTAATCCAAAGTCCAAAGATGTGGGTGCAAAAGGATGTTAAAATAAATTAAAAAACAAAACATGCGAAGTCTTAACGAAAGAAAGAAAGAAAGAAAGACAGAAAGAAAGAAAGAAGGTAAAAAAGAAAGAACAGATTTAGATCTACATGGAATGAAGAAAAAAAAAAGAGATTTAGTGAGAAAACTGGAACACCAACACATCAGACAAAGAAGAGTTATGGAGCATTACTCTAAAGAAGAAAGCAATGAATCCTCAGGAGAAGACTGAGAAAGACAGAAAGCATGAAACAAGAAAGAAAGAAAAAAAGAAAGAACGAAAGAAAGACAGAAAGAAAGAAAGAAAACAATTTTAAAGGAGTTTAAAGGACCAAAGTCAGGAAAGAGGTAAGAGGTAAAAAAATATGATTCTAATGGGGAAGAAGTGAAACCTAAAAAGATTTTAGAGGAAAAGAACGAAGCTTAAAGAAAGAGCCAAACCAAAATCATTAAACTGCAGAAAGTTAAATAAATAAACTGGGATCTAAAGAGAGTTCATATGAATATATAAATGGAGAAGTAAATCAGTATCTCATTTAAGAATATTCTGATCGAAAGGAACACGTTTAGGTTTTATCTTAAGAGAGAAAATGAAACTATAACATTAACATTTTGATTTCCACATTGTTGTCAGATCCTTGAAAATGAATCAAGAATCTTTAGGTTCTTAAATGTTTTTTTAAATTACCAAACTTTAAACTGTTTTTTATTATATGCTGGGAAAAGGTAATTTCCACTGAATTTCCGTTTCTTTCTCCATCAACTCTATTTCTTGTTTGCTAAATTTTTTTGACATTTTTCCTCTTAGTGGATTAAACTAAACAATCTAAATAACGATAAATACAAACGTAGCGTGCCCTGTATATTGTAGGCTGTAAAATGCAAAGTAGCTTTTATGATGTAGAATTTCTTAATTTTTTTTTTTTACCTTAAGTTTTTTTTATAAGAAACCTTTGTGAATCCAGCTGCAGGTTCCCACTGCTGCCACCCAGTGGCAAACAGGATAATTGTTATGTAGTAGAACATGAAATTGAGTTTTTCTGTAATCCAGACTTAACGAGGTTTTGTTTTCTCTCCTGTAGATTTTTCGGTGGTCTCTTCCTGGATATAAAGCGTAAAGCTCCGCATTATTTATCCGATTATACCGATGCTATCAGCCTGCAGTGCGTGGCCTCCTTCTTGTTCCTGTACTGCGCCTGCATGTCCCCCGTTATCACCTTCGGGGGGTTGCTGGGTGAGGCCACGGAGGGACGCGTGGTAAGGAATTCGGCACATGGACCAGCACTACGGTCCAAACTTTAAACCCTCTGTGAATTCTGGTTTTCTTTAAATTTATTTAAAGCTTCAGAATTTTTATTTCATCTGCCCTTCCTCAGAGCGCCATCGAGTCTCTGTTTGGAGCGTCGATGACTGGAATCGCTTACTCTCTGTTCGCTGGCCAGCCTCTTACCATCCTTGGCAGCACCGGCCCCGTGCTCGTGTTCGAGAAGATTTTATTCAAATTCTGCAAGTAAGGCAGTTATTATCCAGATCATTATCCAGATCATGAAATCCTGCATTATTAGATTTCACTTTGTTATTAAGATTGTAAATGTTAGGGGAAGCTATGAGGGCGTCACCTCTAAAGGATCCAACCTCTAAAGGATCTAGACAAAATGTGGAGTACCTCTGGAGTCTCTAGCGGATGCGTGTGTACAGTGGTGCTTGAAAGTTTGTGAACCCTTTAGAATTTTCTATAATTTACATTTACAGCATTTAGCAGACGCCCTTATCCAGAGCGACTTACAATTGGTACAGTCTTACAATCCAAGCAAATGTGGGTTAAGGGTCTTGCTCAAGAACCCAACAGTGACATCCTGGCAGAGGTGGGATTTGAACCCTGGACCTTTTGGTCCAGAGTCCAGTACCTTAACCGCTAGGCTAACACAAGTCCTAAAAGTAGATAAAGAGAACCCAGTTAAACAAATGAGACAAAAATGTTATACTTGGTCATTTATTTGGCACTGGTGGGGCTTTGGTACCAAAATATAGCTGAAACCTCATCTCGCCACAGGTGGCATACACGCTGAGCTGGGCCCGGAATTTATTGCTGTTTCGTGGGAGTGAGGTACCGAGACTTGGCTGATGCCCTTATTGGAGTCATTTAGGATGGCATGCCTGCCCTTTGAGTTCAGGGTCTAGTCGTTGGTTTCCTGAGAGATAGCTGCTACTTGGGTAACCAGAGGTGCCCTGGTACACTTGGACCTCGTTGGGTACATTAACCTCCAGTTTCCTTTCCTTATTACTAATTTGCGTCCTGGTTGTTTTTTAGAGAGTATGGACTGTCCTATCTGTCCCTGCGAGCGTGCATCGGGCTCTGGACTGCGTTCCTGTGCCTGGTCCTTGTTGCTACGGACGCAAGCTCGCTGGTCTGTTACATCACTCGCTTCACTGAGGAAGCCTTCGCCGCTCTGATCTGCATCATCTTTATCTACGAGGCTCTGGAGAAGCTCATCCACCTGGGAGAGACTTATCCCTTCAACATGAACAACAAGCTGGAGACACTCACCACGTATTCGTACGGACACACACACACACACACACACACACACACACATGTGCTCTTAATGAATCACCAGTGTGAACTCGTTAACGTTTGGTTTTGTTTTTTAAATCTGCAGCTGTGCCTGTGTTGAGCCGGTGAATCCCAGCAACGCCACGTTGAGGTACTGGGAGCAGAACAACATCACAGCGTCCGAAATCTACTGGGAGGCCCTGGAGGTCCAGGTGAGAAGACCCATAAAAGTCTATTAATGGATCATGCTTTACTTTTGACCCTATTGGGCTTCCACAATTGTGAGAGGTACACATTAAATGACGCATTTCTGTACGCTCCATTTACAAACTCGCACAGGAAAGTCATCCATGCAAACACGAGGAACTTACACAAAAAACTCATAATGTAATATTGCTGCATCTTGCTGTCTGTGTCTACATATTTATTTTGCATTGCATTGAAAAAGAAAGAATTTTTCATTAATAAAGAAAGACAGAAATTAATGGATTCTAAAGAGAAAACCAAGAAAGAAAGAAAGAAAGAAAGAAAGACAGAAAGCACAGTCTTGCTATTTATATCTATGCATTTATTTTGCATTTCGCAAGTCACCATTTCAAAAATACTGTACCTTGCCATTTCATATATTTTCTCTAAACTTTAAAGGCATTCAACAAAGCCAACTGGGCAAAAATTATTGTATTTTTTCCATAATTCACCCATTTATTTTCTGGTATTGAACTACCTAAAGAAATGCAGCTGGGGTTCCGAATGAATAATAATAATAATAATAATAATAATAATAATAATAATAATAATAATAATAATAATTCTTAAGATCTCGGTTGTTAAAGTGAACAAATGTTGATCAGATGAACGTTAAACAGCAACTTCAAAAATTAAATGTTAATTATCTGGTAAGAAAATAAATCGGTCTTTTCAGGTAATTCATTCATTGATTAAAAGATCATACATGATATTTATTTGACTTTCTGTAAATCAGTGTGAGGGGTTTGTTCCTCCTGATGTGTTCAGAGCAGCGCTGGAGATTAAGGACATGTGGTTGGATTAGGATGGATTAGCTTCAACCGACCACTAAAAGCAAACTGCTTATATCAGAAAACACACACACACACACACACACACACATACACACACACACACACACAAACAGGGGGAGGTCAGAAAGATCAAATCATATTAGAGTGCATGCATGGACAGTAATATTGATTATACCACAGTTAGTTCTGATTGGCTGAGAGCCGTTCTAGGTGCGCCAATATTCAAGTATTACTCCACCACATAAACACGTAACCATAGCAACGACACCAGCCATAACAAAGCAGCAATGAAAGAAATTCATTATAACGAGTTTATAAACATTAGTTTGAATTTAAAGTTCGTTAGCTGAAGCTCTTAATGAGCAGCCTGATGGGTCCAGTGAGCTGAGCTTCATCACCCTTACAAACCAGGATCTGGATTTAAGCTGGAAAGTTCAGTGAAACGAAAAACAGTCAGTCAAAGAAATGTCTTTATTTCTTTCTTTTTTTCTCAGTATTCTATTTAGCTTTTGTTTGTTTGTTTGTTTCTTTCTCTACCTTAATCTAACTAATTTAGCATTACTAATATAGGAATTTAAATGATAACAGTGATCCTGTGCTTTGGTTCTAACACCGGGATCTCACTCTGATTTGCTTCTGGCGGTAGGATAGTGTATCTTAGTAACAGCTTGCCTTATAAATCAGATCCATTTTATTTTCTGAATGGAAACTTTATTTGTAATAAATTAAACCATATCAATATATTTGAGTTTATTTTCTGTATAATAAACAGTTATTGATAAATTCGAGTCCTCTGTTAGGACCATAGTCTGATGATGATGATGATTTAACAGTGGTGTGTGTATGTGGGTGTGTGTGTGTGTGTGTGTGTGTATGTGTGTGCGTGCGTCTGTGTGTGTGTGCATGCGCATGCGTGTGTTAGGACTGTATAGAGAAGAAGGGGTTGTTTGTGGGATCTGCCTGTGGTCCTCATGGTCCCTACGTCCCTGATGTCCTCTTCTGGTCTGTGGTTCTTTTCTTCTCCACCGTGGCCATGTCTGCTTTCCTCAAAGAATTCAAGACCAGCAGATACTTTCCTACCAAGGTACCGTGTGTGTGTGTGTGTGTGTGTGTCTGTGTGTGTGTGTGTGTGTGTGTATGTGTTTGTGTGTGTGTGTGTGAGAGTATTAGTGAGTGATCAGAAAAGTCGCCCAATAAAGGTGGTTAGGGCGGTTTTTCCTTGTGTGCTGTCGCCCTCTCGTGGATAATGTGGTATATGAGTCATGTGTGTCGCTGTCAATTACATATATACAGTGGTATGAAAAAGTGTTTGCCCCCTTCCTGATTTCCTTTTTTTTTTTTGCATGTTTGTCACACTTAAGTGTTTCAGAACATCAAACCAATTTAAATACTAGTCAAAGACAACACAGGTAAACACAAAATGCAGTTTTTAAATGAAGGTGTTTATTATTAAGGGAGAAAAAAATCCAAACCTACATGGCCCTGTGTGAAAAAGTGATTGCCCCCTAAACCTAATAACTGGTTGGGTCACCCTTAGCAGCAACAACTGCAACCAAATGTTTGTGATATCTTGCAATGAGTCTTTTGCAGCATTATGGAGGAATTCTGGCCACTCATCTTTGCAGAATTGCTGTAATTCAGCCACATTGGAGGGTTTTCCAGCATGAACGGCCTTTTTAAGGTCATGCCACAGCATCTCAGTAGGATTCAGGTCAGGACTTTGACTAGGCCACTCCAAAGTCTTCATTTTGTTTTTCCTTCAGCCATTCAGAGGTGGACTTGCTGGTGTGTTCTGGATCATTGTGCTGCTGCAGAACCCAAGTTTGTTTCAGCTTGACGTCACCAACAGATGGCCGGACATTCTCCTTCAGGATTTTTTGGTAGACAGCAGAATTCATAGTTCCATTTATCACAGCAAGTCTTACAGGTCCTGAAGCAACAAAACAGCCCCAGACCATCACACTACCACCCCCATATGTTACTGCTGCTATAATGTTCTTTTTCTGAATTGCTGTGTTACTTTTACTCCAGCTGTAATGGGGGACACACCTTCTAAAGAGTGCAGCTTTTGCCTTGTCAGTCCACAGAATGTTTTCCCAAAAGTATTGGGGATCAGCAAGATGTGTTCTGGAAACACTGAGACGAGCTTTAATGTTCTTTTTGCTCAGCAGTGGTTTTCGTCTTGGAACTCCACATTTTTGCCCAGTCTCTTTCCTATGGTGGAGGCATGAACAATGACCTTGATGCAAATGAGGCAAGTGAGGCCTGCAGTTCTGTGGATGTTATTGTGGGGTCTTTTGTGACCTCTTGGATGAGCCGTCGCTGCGCTCTTGCGGTAATTTTGGTCGGCCGGCCACTCCTGGGAAGGTTCACCACTGTTCCATGTCTTCTCCATTTGTGGATAATGGCTCTCACTGTGGTTTGCTGGAGTTTCAAAGCTTTAGAAATGGCTTTATAACCCTTTCCAGACTCCTGATAGATCTCAGTTACTTTATTTCTCAATTGTTCCTGAATTTCTTTGGATCTTGGCATGATGTGTAGCTTTTATGGATCTTTTGGTGTACTTCACTTTGTCAGGCAGGTCCTATTTAAGTGATGTCCTGATTATGAACAGGTGTGGCAATAATCAGGCCTGAGTGTAGCTAGAGACAGTGACTTCAGGTGTGATGAACCATAGTTCTGTTATGTTTTAACAAGGGGGCAATCACCCTTTCACACAGGGCCATGTAGGTTTGGATTTTTTTCTTCCTTGATAATAAACACCTTCATTTAAAAGCTGCATTTTGTGTTTACTTGCTACTTGTCTTTGACTAATATTTAAATTGGTTTGATGTTCCGAAACACTTAAGTGTGACAAACATGCAAAAAATAGGAAATCAGGAAGAGGGCAAACACTTTTTCACACCACTGTATATACTGTTTTTGTTTTGTGAGCCTCACTCATATTCTCTATGTTATTAAATTTATTATTTCATTTATTATATACACTGCTGTCTTGTATTATGTGGTTTTATATTCTGTATATTTTTCTGTTTATAATATTGTATTGTCTTTAATTTATGTATTATAGTCTATATATTATTATATTTTAATTTATTTATGAATTGTAATTTATAATTTGTTCTCGCTTTTAATTTAACTTGTGTTTATTTTTATATATTTTAGTTTAATTCTTCCAAATATCATATAGACTGTAAGCAGGTCGGGTTTCTTTTTGAGTCTTGGTCCTTACAAGGTTTCTTCTTCATAACATTTAGGGATTTTCTTTGCTACTGACGCCCTGTGGATTTAGATATTTGTAAAACTGCTTTGAGACAATGCTCCGATCTAAGAAGAGGTATAAATAAAGAGATAGAAATAACTCGAAATAACTTGACTTGACGTTGAAATTTGACCTTAACAACAGCTCCATCACCAACAGTCCTCACCTTGCCAGAGGTGTGATATGAACCACTTTCAATATTTCTCATTTTGGTTTAGCTTTGAATTTATTTCAGTTCATAAAAATGTATTTTTGTAGAGGACTTCCACATCTCCAAAGTACAGAGCAAAATACAGCACAGCGTAAAATAAATCGGCAAACGTTTTGTGTGAAAGGAGTTAAGATGTAAGGCTAGATATTTTCTACCTGTTCCTTTAAGAGTCATGCCTTCTTTAGCCATTAGCATCTTCTTTAGTGTTTTGCCTTTTTTCTTTGTACAGGTCAGAGCCATCATCAGTGACTTTGCCGTGTTTTTTACCATCCTGACCATGGTTCTGGTGGATTACACCTTAGGCGTCCCTTCCACTAAACTCCAGGTCCCTAACAAGTTTAAGGTAAGTCCTTCTCTTTCTCTAATGCATTATATAATGATCTTTCCCAGTTTCTATGCTATATGACCAGAAGTATTAGGACACCCCTGTAATGAGTGATCTGTCTTATTTCAATCTAAGTGATGACTGTTTAAGCGGCAAAGTAACAAACTCCAAACGAATCCCAGTGTTATAGGATAATTATTGGGCGTCTACATACTTTTGGCTCTATAGTGTATGTAGGTGACGTTTAGTAAGTCTTAACCAACATCAATGCACATAAGTGACAGATGCAGGCAGTCTAAAGGCTGTCACATCTAAAATAAGCAAAGTTCTGAGCTCCTCACTGCAGTCACATCACTAATGTAAACGTTTCACCCTGGCACGTAGCCGACCCGTGACGATCGAGGTTGGTTTATAAACCCTCTGGGTCCGAACCCTTGGTGGACTTGTGTCATCACGCTGATTCCCGCCTTGCTCTGTACCATCCTCATCTTCATGGACCAGCAGATCACCGCCGTCATCATCAACAGGAAGGAGCACAAGCTGAAGGTATGCTCTCAGCACGCATTAAACCTTTAATAGTGATAAGAATCGAGGATGTTTAATCAATAATCAGTAATCGCAACAAAAATGGATTCTAAAACAATATCAGTTCTCATAACTGCACTGCGGTTCAGCTTCTGAAGAAAATCATCCCTAGGTTTTCCTATCAAAATTTAAATATTGCTATATTTATTCTGCATAACCTGCTTTTATGTTTGTTTATATTCCTGCTAATGAATTCGGGGCCGGATACACGAACTCGTCCTAAGAAAGGAAATCTTCTTAAATGTGTTGTTAAAAGTGATGAAAAACTGTGATTTTTTTAACGACTTTCTGAAGAATGATCTTATTACCAATTCGAAGACCAAGTGCTATTCTTGAAAGCATTATGTTCTTAAATGTTTTCTTAACCTTACGAGATCCTCACACTCGGCTAAAGGCCTTTTCACACCGAGTCCGGTTTTTACAGACGGAAAAAAACGCACGTCGAGTTTTGAAAAAGAACACATATATTATAATTATTACGTTTTTATAATTAATACGCTTATAGGAATATTTTGAATAAACAGAAGATAAATAAAAATTAAAAGAGAGGACATATTTAAAGAAAATATAATAAAAAATATGGTAACATGTAGGCTATAACAAATTAATGAGAGTATAGAGAATGTAAAACTATAGAAAATAAGTCAGTAGTATAAAGTCTATAATAAATCAAATAATCAATGTAGTATTCTAGATAGTCTAGATATTTGTAGAGGTACAGAAATAAATCTGCTGTGAAGGACTGGCATCCCTGTGCCCTATGCCCTGTGCCCTCCAGAGATAGGTGTCGGAGCCCTTGTGACCCTAACCACAAAAACTGGGCATAAAAAGTGATTTAATACCTACATGAAACAATTCCTTGGCCATTTTTTGATGACTGATCGCTGAATTTCTGACGGCTTGCGTTCGCTCTGGCTGCAGAAATGCTGCGGTTACCACCTGGACCTGTTCGTGGTGGGGGTGATGTTGGGCATATGCTCCCTGATGGGACTGCCCTGGTTTGTGGCAGCGACGGTGCTCTCGATCACCCACGTGAACAGCCTGAAGCTGGAGTCGGAGAGTTCGGCCCCGGGAGAACAACCCAAATTCCTGGGCATCAGAGAGCAGCGCGTTACTGGACTGATGATCTTCGTGCTGATGGGCTGCTCCGTCTTTATGACCTCCGTCCTTAAGGTCAGAGTCCTGCACTGCGTTCCCGTAATGGATATAGAGTGGTGCTTGAAAGTTTGTGAACCCTTTAGAAGCTATGAACTGTAATATCGTTAATAATAAACAGCTCTCGATGCGTATCCTTGTTTGTTTTAAAACCTTTGTAGCACTGAAGTAGAAATGCAGAGATAACTTGTGTTTGTTCTGCAGTTTATTCCCATGCCCGTCCTCTATGGCGTTTTCCTCTACATGGGAGCATCTTCACTACGAGGAATACAGGTACAAACATCACCTTTAGCCTCAGCACTTGAGCGTTTCGTCTCATAACTCATTCGCTTCTGCTCAGTTCTTCGACAGGCTGAAGTTGTTCGGGATGCCCGCTAAGCATCAGCCGGATTTCATCTACCTGAGGCACGTTCCTCTGAGGAAGGTTCACCTGTTCACCTTCATCCAGCTCAGCTGCCTGGTCATGCTGTGGGTCATCAAAACGTCCCGCGCCGCCATCGTCTTTCCCATGATGGTGCCTGATTTTATGAATGTCTAACAGATCTTACATGGTTTCAGACAGTAGAATATACCCTTTATCCTACAAGCCCAAATCAGAAAAGATTGGGGCGGTATGGATAATGCAAATAAAAAAACAGAGCATTCTTATATTTCCTTTAACTTTTATTTCATTACAGACAGTATGAACCTGAGATATTTCATGTTTTTTTTCTGCCCAGAGAAGTCGAGGCGCTTCTGGACATAGTTATAACATAAGGCTTCTTTTCAGCACAGTAACGTTTTAAGTGGTATCTGTGAATGTAACTCTGTATTGTAGAGCTTGATAAAGGTTTGATAAAGGAATCCCTTGTCCATGTGGTTCTATCAGCTATTGATGAATGCCGGTTATTGATGCAGTGCCGTCTGAGGGAGCGGAGATCACCCCTCTTCAGTTTAGGCTTTTTAGGAAATTCCTCCATTCCTTGAATGGTTTAATGATATTATGCTCTGTAGAGGGAGAAATATATATAAAAATCCCTTCCAGTCTTTCTTTGAGGAACATTGTTATTAAACATTACATTTTTCACACATTTGTTGATAAACTGGAGATCCTCTGACCACCTTTACTCCTTAGAGACTCAGCCTTTTGTCAATAATGCTTTTACAAAATCAAATTATGATTATAATCACCTGTTTAATCACATCATTATTTAGTTTTTCATCTCATTACTAGCTCTAAATTCCCCTGTCCCAACTGTTTTTGGAGTGTCTTGCAGGCCTGAACTGCAGGAATGGATGTTTAACCAGAAGCAAAGCATGAAATATTTCAGGTTCATGCTGTCTGCAGTGAAATGAAATCGGTGACATCAAAGTCAGTGTAAATAACACTCAAGCTTAAGCTTAAGCCCTGGAGTGTTTAATGGGTCGTGCTCTGTGCAGGTTCTTGCTCTGGTTTTCATCCGGAAGCTGCTGGATTTTATTTTCACCAAGAGGGAGCTCAGTTGGCTCGATGACCTCATGCCGGAAAGCAAGAAAAAGAGACTGGAGGACGCAGAAAAAGAGGTGAGACCATGTTACACGTGAACTGTATCGTAAAAAATATTTATCGCTTGCTCAAAAGCAAAAAAACAAAGCTTTCTGAGGACTTCATAATGTAGACGATCCTGCACCAAAACACAAGTTGTAATGTTTTAGAGGTCTTCCATAGGGGTGAAAGGATAAAGGATTAAAGTGTGGCTGAAGCTTCTCTGGCAAGCCTGTAATAAATCTCTCTCTCTCTCTCTCTCTCTCTCTCTCTATGCCTTTCTGTCTCTCTCTCTCAGGAGGAACAGAGTATTCTGGCAGAAGAAGAAGGAGTCGTACAAGTGCCGTTGGAGGGACAGTACAAGTCGGTGCCAATTTGACTGACACATTTTCCTTCTATGCATGCATCTAATTTAGGTGGAATGACTAACGCGGTTGTTTTTAGATCGCATGATCCGTCTTCTGTGAACATTACTGATGAGATGTCGAAAGCCTCGTTTGGAAACGCTTGGAAGACTCTCAGCTGTGACGTCTCCAAAAAGTGATCCGGAAACAAAAAGGTTCGGATTCTTCCTTGGATTCGTAAGAGGCTGATTGTTGTGCCGATTTTGCGTTGTCATGGATCTAGTTTGTGCTTTTGACATCATTGTTTCTACATTACATGATTTTATATTGATGTTTTAAGTTTCTTTTATGAAATTCGGCTTTTGACGTAATATTACAGATTTATGCACTGGTCATAATGACATTTTGTTGGATTTGTAAACAAATAGAAGTAACAAACTCAAATATGACACATTTTTGCATGTTAGTTTTGCATGTTAGTGCATTTTTTTAAACACTCGGCTAAACACTCAGATAATCCATTAGTGTTTTTTGCAAGATTTTTAACTGAACTGACTGGATAATGGATAATTATATCGCTTGTATAAGTATATATATAATCTAAACTCGTTATCTCCACCACGTCTGTTTCATGCCTGTTTTTGGCGAGTTAACGAGGTTACAAAAATAGACACAGTGACGTTCATACCTGATGCTGACATGTGGTGTTTTACTCAGTCCCCATTTACAGCGTACATAAACACATACGTACATGTACCATTTACGCAATTTGGAAATCCGTGATTGACGAGTCCAGTCTGCGATGGCTATCAGGAAAGTCGTTATAACCTAAGTCTGTAACTCCACTGGGCAGTTATTTCCAGCCAAAAGAAATGAACGTTTAAATTGCAGATTTAGAATCGCTGGTATAATCTGAAAAAATGATATGACATACTTGTGTTGTCGGGTTTGAAATAACACAGAAAAATAAGATTTTTAAGGTTATTCTGGCTACTGCGCATGCACATTCCGCCACTACAAAAGGGCCAAGTCTTGCTGTCCCCCTCTCCAACACATTTACTGATATGCTGATTGGTTCTTTCTAATGATGGGGCAGGGCTTCTGTACTCCAGTCCCATTCATATTTCAACCAGTGACTGGTCTCCTCCTTATATAACGTCAAGTTTAAAGTAGGATTAAAGCGCCACCTACTGGTCACTTAGTGTGATAGATTTTAATTACTGGCAGGACATTTGTTACATTTTAAGCTTGGCAGTGGCGAGAGGTGACTTTGGTTGGCTTTTCGAGGTAAAATGCATTGAGAGAAGTCCGTCCTGCCATCACAGGCAGAGAGAGATGAGGTTGGCGAGAGGTTCATAGATAACAGGGTTTGACTAAATTATAGCAAAATAGAATAGAATCTTTATTGTCATTATACCAAAAGTATAACGAAATTATACCTTTGCACCAGCAAAGAGCAATAATTATATCAAAGTCTGTGGATGTGGCATAAAATAAATGAAGTACATAAAGATGTGATGCCTGCCCGTCTACATACTTTCGGTCTTGTGCTGTTTTCCTCAAAACTCTTAACCCTGTTATGCCATTTGTTTAAACGAGTTTGATCTTTTCCCTGACAGTTTACAGAGGCTCGGACAACTTACAGAAATCTCCAATAACTGCAGATGTCTGACCTGGGTCTATGTCACTGGCATCTCTGATATTGTGTGCCACGTGTTGCCACTCCCATACGTCTCGTCCCATGTTGGTGTGTTTATTCTGTTGTTAAAATTGCCGGACGCATGTTTGTGCTTCTACAGAGCGTCTCGTTATTTATGTCCGTATTCAAGACTGTAGTGTAGGAGTTATGCTGGGACGTCCCTGTTCTGGTAATCCCCGGGCAAGGCAAACACACAAAGATTGGCAAACAGAGGGCACCTTGCTCCCTCATGAGGTGGTCTCACTGTGCCACATGCCCTCACCAGAGGCAGGATACAAGCCAGGATGGCTCAGGATTTGGAACGAATGCTGCTCCAGCTGAGCTGCTCTTTGGTGCGCATTCCATCTCTGTTGGTATTGAGTGCCCAAATATGGGGGCATGAGGCCGAGGTGCCCCTTCTGTTCACTACAAATGCCAGTCAGTTTTGTAGTACTGTTCCTTTTTTTCCTTTTTTGTCTCTTCACTCCTTTCGACTGAATCCTGGTTCCGTACCCATGGCTGATCTTTACAGTCTGTGTGATCTTGCCTTGCCAGGGGATTGCCCTTAACTTCGAGACTCAAATCCATCGTAGTGCCCGCCTGATCAGGGGTTATCTCGCATGACAGTAGGATCCATGCCAGCAGACGAACGGGACAGATGATGAATGTGTGTAAAAGTATTTGAACTATTTTAAAGTTTTGATTTAATCTGCATTTTTTATTGGTCATTACATCTGCTTGGAGCATATTTTTTGTTTTTAAAATAATTCTGCTTAAGCTGATGGGTAAAAACGTATGTATTGTGTGTGTGCATTTTTGCCTTGATAACAAAATGCAAACAGATTTTTGCGATAACCAGGAGAGTCGTCTAAAGCAGAAATAATAATTTGCTTTAGAAATTCTGTAGGTAATTTCTCTACAGCTCACGTCATCCAGTTTCAGCTTATTATATTTAAAGAAATAAATACAAAGAGCGTGATATAAATGCAATAGTAATACAGAAGGGCAAAATATATACTTAAAAAAAGTACTTATTTTTGGAAAGGTTTGTTGCTTTGTAAATACATCTTCATCTAACTCCTTTAGGCTTTCCTATTTTTCCTGAGTGTAATACGTCTCGTTCTGATTGTAGTTGTTTGGAGAACTATAAACATGGACTTATTATTCTCTAGGATCAGTTTATTGTAATATAATAATCTCATTTGCACTTTAACATGTGTTGTCTTTGTTGATTAACGTGTCTAATAAATAAATCTCTCCAAGCTCTGGATTTTTTTTGATCATGCAAATATAAATATTTGATCAAAGAAAATTTATAAAACTCTAGATCCCCAGCTCTAACGGAACAAACCTAATGTAACAGTGACAAGGAAAATCCCTAAATGTTACAAGATGGAAACCTTGTTAGGACCAAACCTCAGAAAGAAACCCGACCTGCTTACAGCCTAGATGAAAAATATCAGAATTAAACTAAATTACTTAATAAGTTTATAGAAATAGTTTAAATAAAAATAAGATAAACTGAAGAACATCTTAGTTTGAGGACTTTAACTGGTACCGGAACATCTTAGTGAGGACTGGAACTGGTACCGGAACATCTTAGTGAGGGACTGGAACTGGTACCGGAACATCTTAGTGAGGACTGGAACTGGTACCGGAACATCTTAGTGAGGGACTGGAACTGGTACCGGAACATTTTAGTGTGGGACTGGAACTGGTACGAGGAACATCCTTGTGTGAGGACTGGAAAACTTGTACCGGAACATATAGTGTGGACTGGAACTGGTACCGAACATCTTAGTGTGAGGACTGAACTCGTTACCGGAACATCTTTAGTGTGAGGACTGGAACTGGACCGGAAACATTTAGTGAGGAGGGAACTGGTACCGGAACATCTTAGTGAGGGGACTGGAAAATGGTACGGAAACATCTTAGTGTGGGACTGGAACTGGTACCGGAAATCTTAGTGAGGACTGGAACTGGTACCGGAACATCTTAGTGTGGGACTGGAAATGGTACCGGAACAGTAGGTGAGGACTGGAACTGCAGTACCGGGAACATCTTAGGTGGGACTGGAAAAATGGTCTGGAATATTTTGGTGTGAGGACTGGAACTGGTACTGGAACATCTCACAGTTTTGTCCTGGTCCCTGGGTCATGCCAGGGTATTCCCTGTTCCTTGAAGTGTCTCAGAGTAGCTTGATAGACGTAAAATGTCTTAATGTGTGTTAATAATCACAGACCATGACATGTCGGAGTACTTTCATATAAATAAATGGATTTATGGATGATTGTCTTAACACACGTCAGGAAACTGATTTCAGCGAAAATCTCCCGAGACTTGGAAAGCATATATAATAAAAAAGAGACTGAATGGGTCAGCTTGTTTTTGTTCTCTTTTTTCAGCAGATGGTGCGAGGTTTCAGCTGACAGCTCAGAGAGAGACTCGGTCCCTCGGGTCTCACTGGGTTGGTTTTGTTTGGTTCTTCGTGTCTTTCTGACAGACGTCTCCGTGCGTTATTCATAATGGAGCAAATATTTACAATGTGAATTTTTCTATATTTATTTATACAATGCACCGCTGTCCTTCTTCAAGCAACTCAGATTTTATTCCTGAACATTTCTAACACTTCCAACACATTTCACTACGAGAACAGACTGTTCATGCACAACTTGACGTGCACTGCTGGAACCCGATATTCGTTATTCATCTCATCTGTGTGTTTTATAACATTTTGTCGTCTGATACAGATCAAGTCACAAATTTAAGGGCTTGAGACTTTGGCTTAGATTGGCTTTGATTTTTATTACATATTTGCATTTTTAGGGATTGTTTCTGTCGAAACATGACTGAGTGATTTCTATTTCAATCCGCCCAACCTGGCAACCTATCAGAACCAACAGAAACAAAGAAACTCGCAATACAAAAATAGCGAAGTTTGGATTCAAGGATTGTACTGATAAAAAAAATGAGTAAAAGTCAAGTCAGATTATTTCTATAGCGCTTTTTACAATAGATCATTGTCTCAAAGCAGCTTTACAATTTCAGATTATCTCCTAATATCTATGTCCTAATATCTAATACCTAATATCTACTAAAAAGAGAACAGTGACATGACTACCATTACATCTGATAGAGTAAAAATAACGAAAGTAAAGATAACGTTTAGATATTTCATGTCAAGTCAGATTTATTTCTTGCACTTTTTATAATGTCTGCATTGTCTCAAAGCAGCTTAACAATTTTAAATGATCTTTTAAATTATGAGCCCAGTCCCAAACTGAGCAAGCCTAGGGCGACAGTGGCAAGGAAAATCCCTAAACGTTATAAGAAAGAAATCTTGTTAGGACCAAAACTCAAAAAGCTCACTGCTTTTTCTTTCTATAACTCCCCTTCTCATGTGCTGGAGATTTCTCCGTGTCTTTTTCACATCATCCACTTAATTAAACAAAAACCCAAACCCGAGTGCAGATGAGTGCAGGAAGCTTTTTATAGTTTGTGTTTTAGTGATCATGAACAGATCAGAATGCACTTAGATAAATAATCAGACGCTTCCATCCAGTCCCTGTGAGCTTTATCTCCATCATTCTCCAGCCTTTCAGTTCTATTCCACCAGATCTTTTCTTTAATATCCATGTTTTTAGAGGCAGCCTGTTGCTCGTCCTATAAGATCTCGATGAGCTGTTCTGCCCAGCAACCGAGCTCTGACTGGTCAGCCTGATTTTAACTCAGGAATCAGAACAGGCTCCGATTAAACGCAGAGCCGCGGCCCGTCAGTTTCAGCCTCGGTGTGAAGGACGGCTTTATGTACAGGTGTTGTTTTTAAACCTCGACATGCATTTTTTTCGTCCATAAAAATCAGGCACGGTGTGAAAAGCCTTGACTCTGGGACCTGCTTGAGACCTGTACTTCTGACTTACTAAAAAGTTAGGACACCCCTGACCTACGTACATACTGCATGTTGTAATAAAAATGAAATCACTACCAGAAATTCCAGACGGGAAGTGTAAAGGTTAACGCTCTCTGTGCCACTCTGTGTTGCAACATGTATTACTGGATGACAAAAGATTTTGAGTGAGTATTAGTTTCATTTCACCACTTCTGCTGTAGCTGAATTGCTTTGGCCTTAGGATTAAACCTTTAAAGGGTTACTAAGCAAGTGTAAACTATTAACACACCAAAAAAGTCACATTGGAGCTGAAAGAAATTATTTTCTAACTAAAAGTAACAAAAATTCCGAAGGCCTAAATTAGGCCTAAAATTACGAAGAAGCTTGTAGCATAGAAGAGGCTATTCCAAAAATAGTGAAGCTTGGATTCAAGGACTGTGTTGTCAAAAAATAATTAGAGACAATTAGAGGCAAGATCAAACATGAGCATCATGGCATCCAACTGCATCCGTCACTACAAAACCTACAAAGAAAGGGTGTCTTTTTATAACTTTTTGTGTAGCCAAACATTAACAGGAAAGGTAAACTTAAGATATTTTAAGATATCTTAGATTTGGCTTTTAATCGATATGTTAGATTTGGCTTTTAATATTCAGAAATTCAACAGATGAGTTAAAAGTGCAAGAAATGCAGCAGTATTTGTTAATGTTAAAAATAAACTTCAGCTCTACATGATTGCTGTCTTTGGACAGAGTTATACTGTATTTGGAATCGGCAAGACGGATCATTTTTGTTTTTAGATGAAACCTTTAAAGTATTACAAGTGTACACTATTAACACACTCATAACGTCACACTGGGACCTCAAAACCTCATTTTTGTGGGCTGAAATGTCTGCTAAAATGCTCTAGCAAAAAAAAGAAAAAAATGATTTCATGGATATTGCTCAGATCCAAATCAACACCAGATCCAAACCCAGAACCCGGGTTAAATCACAGTGCTCAGATTCAGCACAGATTTATTTCAAACACAGACACTAAGGGCACAGGAAAATGGTGGAAAAAGAGAAATTATAAATACAGGGAGGGTTCAGAGAGTCTCTGTTTTCTTGTTTCCAGAATAAAAGCTGTGAAAACGTCTTGAGGTGTTTCACTCTCTTCTTCCTCTGCCCATTTTCAGCCAGGACACAAACTCTTTGGCTGCCTGGTCCTGGAGGTACGAGCTCACGTCGCTGGTGTAGGTCCCGTCTGCGTGCCGTCTGGACTGGGAGCTAAATACAGAAAGTGCAAAAAAGAAAAACACTGAGATAGGCAGCTAAATAAGCATGCATAAATATAAATAATGTAACTTCAGCCTAAAGGTAGATACTTAAGCATAATAGAGCCAAAATCTGTAAATAATATCAAAGGATATTTAATGTAAGTTACAAAAAACTAAGGTTTTTAAAATCTGTAAACTGTATCTATGAATATTTATTATGTTTTAAATTTAAAAAATCTAGGTTTTACCATTTACATTTTTGCATTAATACAAAGTTAATTACTTAATGTACTGTTCATGTAAAAAACAGTCATGATAAATCAAATTATTTGAAATATATTGATATTATTTCTATTTATAAATGTTATTTTTGAGTTAAGATCAATGTAGGTTGTCCTGTAGTGCACAGTTTCATTACAGAAGGGGTGTGATACTGCATACAGAGGTAGCCTATATTAGGTGAACAATTTTGAAATAATGCATTTATTACACACTGGCAGTGATAATATACACTATAGCCAAACATTTGTTTTAGTATGGAGTATGCCATCCAGCTTTGCTTCTACAACAGCCTTTATTTTTCTGATAGGGCTTTCCAGTAGATTTTGGAACATGACTGTGAGGTCGGTGCATTTTTTGGGTTGAAGTCAAGGCTCTGAGTTTAAGGACAGAAGGGCAGAAAGTGGAAGGATGGACTTATTGGAAGCAGAAACCCTAAAAATGTATCAGTCTAGTCATTCTTCTGCCTCTGTTTGTCTAGAATCCAGAAATGTACAGTTTATATTATGAACCTCTTACAAGTGTTTGAAATAAAAGAGCAAAACAAATAGAAGGGGTGTCCAGAAACTTTTGTCTATATACTGTATGACGTATAAAATATAATATATAATACGACAGAATAGAAATGTGCATATAATATGTAAATATTTGTGTCTAATGGATTATATACAGTACATATCATACGAATACATTAATACAAAAGAAATTCTGTAGCTATACATGTAAATTTGTGTTACAGTTTTAATATTTAATTGAATTTCATAGCCATTTACCAGCTTCAAATAAGATATAATTGTAATTTTGAAGTTCTAAGAATATTTCAGGTCGACACTTTCATGTTTGTGTTTGTACTCAGAAAATGTTTAAAATTTGCAGTTTGTACTTCCAAAACACACAGCTATAAGTAAAGATAAATGATTTATTATTATTATTATTATTATTATTATTATTATTATTATTATTATTATACTATTTACAAGCTTATCAGAGAAAAATGTCTGTTTTTTTTTTTTAAAACAACAACAACAAAAAACAACAACTTTTTATCCTTATTTTTAGGGGTGCTGAGACTCAAAGTAAGGGCTAAAAAGGGGCTAGGCACCCCCCTTTGGACAGAAATCAGATTAATAATATATTATTATTCTTTAGCTGAACTTCTTCAACCTAATTAGAGGTTGGAAGTTTGTAATTTTCTGAATTGTACTATTACAATAAAATTTTCATTTGATCTATATTACCTTGTGTCACAAAAGTTTTTAGCCAATAATAAATATATATCTCTTTTTGACAGTTTCTGTGATTATTATTGCATGATTTATTCGGACTACTGAACTGATATGTTTTTCTTTTGATTTCACAAGGCTTTACATTTAGTATTAGTATATTTAGTCATAACATTTATATTTCTAAGTGTAGCCTCATATTAATTACTAATATTCTCCTGGACCTACTGAAACCCTGATACAGAGGATGAGGGTCCAGTCGTACCCATTTCTCTTTGAGTTCATGAGCCACTGGATGAAGTCCTGAGCTCTTCGGGTCTCCAGATATTTGCTGTAATCGTTAGAGAACGTTCCTTCTGAGTGCCTCTTGGCTGGATGGTTATATAACGTGTCTTCTACCATCATACTGCAGAACAAAAAATAAAATATTAAGATCAAGCCATTGTTTGCAAGATTTAGAAGATCTGTTTAGGTTTTGACGCATACTCTTATCAGTATGTAAAGTGCATGAATGAATAAAGTCCTTTTGGTCTCACCTGGAATTCTCCTCTGTCTCTTGGCTGGGAATTTGGCAGCTTCTCTGTACGATGATGAGTAGTAAGAGTCCAGAGAAATACTGCATCGCCTTCATTCTGTAAATCACACAATGTAATAACTCCCAAATGAAACAGAACACTCTAAAAAGGTGTTTGATTTTACCTTTGTTACCTGTAAAGTCACGGTTAAAGGCAGCTCAGAGAAATAAGAGAGCAGATTCCGCTGCTTTGCTGCTTGTCTGGTTCCCAGGAGCGTTTCGGGTCCTTATATAGAGAACCCCATCCAACAGGTAACCCCCCCCCCTCCCCCCCAGCCACAGACGCTTACCCATCCACCCACACACATGCAAACATGCACGCGTTATTCTCAATCCATTAATCCAGACTCCATTTCAGGACACTGGATTTATTTGCGGTGTGACCTAAGAGTGTTGTTGCAACGTCCAGGAAAAGATAAAAAAGCTCTCACCTGTGGGCAGAGACCAAACACGAACACCATCCTAATGCCAAATACTGATTCATTCAGTCCCGTTTCCAGCAAATCCCCAACTTTCCACTGAAGTCAGCGATGCTAAATGACTGGAATTATGACCTTTAGGCTGCGCACGTTCAGGTTTAATTGCAGTTGTTAAAGAGAAGCGATAACAATCTTTATAGTGTGATTTACTGGATGGGGAATTATAAAAGTTAGAATTATTGTTCCTGGATGAGCCAAAACGTTATGACTCAGTAGCAGATGGACTTGTAGTGTAAGTTAAATTTATTTAGCGATAGAGTGCTTTTTACGAGCCCAATTTCCAGAAATGTTTGGACAATTTGTACAGCGCAATGAAAACAAGCATCTGTGATTTGTTTGCTCTCTCGATTCTTTATTAAACTGGCAACTTGATCAAATTAAATCAATATAAACTTATCTTAATGCCTCCTACAACCAAAAAAATGTAGGACCGGACAAAGTAATGGTGAAACGTTTACAGAACGTTTGAGACCTTGAATGGCTGCCATTTGCTTTTGTAACTCCTAAAAATGCAATTTTTCATAATTTTTCAACACTGAATCTAACAACACACATATTTAACTATTCATAATGAGGACTGGTCAATCTCAAGCTACTTTATAAAATTATTAATTTATCCTCATAGCGATCGTACTAATAGCATTAGGTATCTGAGCACATTCTGTCGATTTACCAAAAATATGTATTTTTAAAACAAATAAATGACATCTAAAATTATTCCCTTAACAGGATGATAAGTTGAGATTGACCTTCTCAGTCATAGTTACAAAATCCTCATATATACAGTACAACTAAAAATAAATAACAGAGAACTTATGTTTGGTCTTCCCATGATCTTCAGAAGATCCAGAATTCAAAAGTTTACTCATTTTCAGAAGTGGGAATATGTTAGGGTAACAGGACTGAGGGAAAACCTGGGGACAGAAGAGTATTTTAAAGTAGTTGTAAAGTGTAATGTAAGAGACCAGCTAACAAATACTATATTTCAGTGTTCTTGGTAGTTTTTATTAATGTTTTAAATTGGATACCTTACACTTGCAATTGCATCACTGTGCAGGACTATTTGCTTAATAATAAAATGTTTTTTTTCATTTAATTATATTAATTATATATGTATATTATACGTGTATACGTGTATATATATATATATATATATTTATATATGTATATATATATGTGTGTGTGTGTGTGTGTGTGTGTGTAATGTCCTGGACACAGAAATGACACTTATGCAGTGAAACTGCTCTTACATTACTAATCAGATGAACCGGTATCAGGTGAGAGTTGGGTCCATAAATTCCACCAAAGACAGGCTTTGTGACAGGTTGTAAATTTCTGGTTTGTGCCGCAGTTTGTGAGAGAATTGTCAAAAGACAACAATTCACAACACAAGATGGCATGTTTCACCATTTTGATCTTTCAACATCTCCTGTGCATAATATCCATAAAGTCCAGAGAGATCTCAGTCTGTTTAGGGTAAGGCAGGAAACCAGTGTTAAATGTGTACAAACTTCAAGCTTTCATGTGGCATTGCATGAAAAACCATCACACAGGGGCTTGAGAGTACTTTGGAAAACCACAAATGTACCTTGAAATTCTATAACACAAGCAGAAACGCCGCCGAATTCTCTGGGCCTGAGCTCATCTCAGATGGTCCAAAAGACAGAGGATCGAGTCCACGTTTCTGCTTGTTTTCAGGAAAAACAGACACCGAGTTCTCAGTGCCAAAGATGAAACAGACCTTCCAGACTCTTAACTGCAAAAGGTGCATAGATGTGAAGGTACCACTGATGCAGAGGTCTGGTTTTGGGGTTTAGAGAGATGTCCATGTTTATTTCAAGCCCGGGTGGTCACACTGGTGAGAGGATCAGAACCAGGAAACTGGGGAAACAAGTTATGAAACCGTATCAGGCATACATTCACTGAGGATTGCTTTCTAATAGACATCATGTTCACTGATGACAGCTCTGCTTTTGGCGGTACCAACATTGCAGAATCGCAGAGCCTTAAAATGAACACAGAAAACACTAAGGTCACAGGCCATAGTTTTCCTTAACGGCATCCAAATTTAGCAAGTGCAGGAGTTTAGCTTGGGTAGCTGGTTCAGGAAAAGTAAGTGGAAACTTTGAAGAAGACACATGCCCACATTGGACAAGCTGGCACAGTGTTTGCCTCACTCAACTGGTGCCTGCGGAAGAAGAAGAAGAACATAGATCCAAGATTTGGACCAAACTCGAGAGAAACCTAAACCAACTCGAGGCTTTTCGAATGCTATGATGTTCAGGATCTCCCTTCATGTTAAAAACAAAACTGCTGGAACTGGTCCATGTACAGTAAACAGAATATGTCGTTAGGGACGTAAAGAGCATGTTTGTAACCACAATCTGGTCACACCAGCGTGATCTGTAAAGGATTTAAAGAAATCCTGATCCAAAGCGTTGTTTATACGAACACACAAAAACCATCCAGAGCCTCTTTGTGATCTTCTGTCACGTTCTTTAATTGTATATACACACAAACAGTTACACAACGCACTGAGGCACCACAAAGGTGCATTTACTTTTATGTTAACTCAGGATAGACCGTACTGAAGATACGCAGAATTCAGTGCAGGAATCCCTTCAGATATCGCAAACATCACAACTGACCTCGCATTTGTTTGATATCAGTACTATAAAAAGACATGCACACGTTTTTGCTTGATCAACAAGAGCAAAGTGAGAAAAAAAAACAAATCCTAGTTTATATACATTTGCGTTGCACAGTGTCGAAGTACAAACGTCCTGTAAATGAATGGCATTATTTCTTTTCAGAGAAGCACTTCTGAAGAAAGTGGCTGAGGTGTTTGTAGAGGTGATAGCGAGCCTTTCCGGACAGGCTGTGATCTTTATCGGTGTACCACTGCAAAAGAAATCAAAAGAAAACCAAATATAAATGGCGTCAATCCAATCTTAGTGAACCTTTCTCTTGAGAGTGATTTTTCACACTCACCATGGCCTCGAAGTCGACCTGCTGCTCGACCAGAGCTTTTGAGATCTGAGCAGACTGCTGGAAATGGACGTTGTCTAGACAGAGAAATAAAAAACACAAATAAATGCAAGAAAGCTGAATGTATACGAGTATAAATAAATGACGTGGCTGCTCAAGAGCAAAATCACACACAGATAATAAATGCATGTCAGGAGATTATTGGTCGTCTTATAAACTAAACAAAAAGATTTAACCCCATCATCCAAACAATCCTTGTTCTGCAGAACCCTCCTCCAGGTGACCCAGCCAGGGTTGATCATACACCGCTTGTGTCCAGATGGCTAACTAGCTACCACGTCTCCATGGTTCTCCTCTCTTGAGCCACAACCATCTTGAGACCCTCTCTGCTGCTTCTATAATATTGCGGATGGCTTTCCTCTTTCACTTTTCTTTTGTTATTTTGTTGAATATTTTGTTATTTTGTGAAAATACAGTCTGGTGACATTCTATAGTCTTCACTGATTGCTGTGCTGTATTTGTTTTGATTTTAAACATTTAATTCAATTTTCCTGTGGGCTGCAGTGTTTTGTGGATTGTTATTTGGGCCACAACCCAATAAAATATGTTGGGAAACAAAAAGCCCGAAAGAACAGGTTGTCGTACCGTCTGCAGTTCCGTGTACCAGCAGATACTGCACTGATTTGAAATTCTCTGCTCTGCCCGTGACTGTGGAGTTCTGCACAGAGTGAAGAGAAACAAAAACAGAGTATAAAGGAGAGGATTATCTTCATAGATCATCTTACAAAGGAAGAGTTCTTACGTTATAGCCGTCCAGATTTTCCTTGGGGCGATGCATGTACCTCTCAGTGTACACGGCGTCTGAAAGCATCACCGAACATAAAGACTCTGAAGGAAGATCATTTAATACGGACTTCAACTCGTGCTTGTAATATGTAAGGCCATACCATAATACTCCCACTTGGAAACCGGAGCGACGGCGATTCCGCATTTAAGCAGGCCGCTCCCTGAGCCCAGAGCCATGGACGTCACGTAGCCTCCATACGACTACAACGCAAACACAAGTCTTAAATGTACAAAAAAACTAGACATTTTACAACATCACTGACACTACTCAGAGTACAAAGAAAGGGTGTGCAATATAATCTAAGATAAAATATTTCACTTGGATCAGTTGAAACTGTATTAACACGAGAAAGTGTTCCCAGAATAAGTAACACTAGCTTGTGCAGGTGCTGTTCGCCATGTATGAAACTTTAGCTAAACGTTTTGGTATCCCAGGTCTAACTATGTACGTTTTTCTAAATAAAAAGGAGCTACAAAACCAGTGCATGAACAAACTTAAGCTGCATTTCCTGCATTAAAAGTGCATTTCCTGAAGGAAGCACAGCTAAAGTGGATTCCAGTTGCTAGGCTCTTGCTACGTGGTCAATAACATGCAACAGTTTTGGTAGGTCAGGGCTATGTTGTTGCTAAGTCATTACTATGTGATTGCTATGGTGTCACTGTTAGTTGCTATGGTGTTGCTAAGTGATTGCTAGGTTGTTGCTATGAGATCCTAGGTGGTTGCTATGGGGTTGGCATGTGATTGCAAGGTGGTAGCATTGGTGTTGGTTGGAGGTCGTTAGGTGGTTGCTATGGTGTCCCATGTGGTTGCTATGGTGTTGCTATGACATCCTAGGTGGTTGCTATTGGGGCTGCCAGATGGTTGTTATGGTGTTGCTGTGTGGTTGCTAGGCAGTTGCTAAGGTATTTCAGGTGGTTGCTATGGTGTGTCAAGTGGTTGCTGTGGGATGTTAATAGTGCATCTGTATGATTGTGATACAAAGAGCACCCATTCATTCATATGGGAAAAAATGCGTAGCTACACGAGCTCTACACGAGCCCGGATCGTGGAACAGTGTCGATATCTCAAAAAACTGCGGAATGAAATATGAGACGAAAATAACAATAAAACAAAATAAGAATCATATAAATCGGATATATTTAATAATTAAAAAATATTTTTTGAAACATTTTGTGTTATTTATAACCATATATATAACACAAATATTAGTCGTCTGAGAAGGAGCCAACATTTTTATGCATGCCAAATTTCCAGGATGCTTTAAAACATAAGCATTATAATGAAGGTGTAAGGATTTCCGTACAGTTTTCAGTTTATATTACCAGCGTTACATGCATAATTCCAGACATTGGATACCAGGGCTAAAAAACTACATTTGAATGTTCTAACTATTTTACTGAGAATAAAATCAAAGTTTAAGTCGATTTAAGCATTGCAACTTTATACAAGTTATAAAATGTATTCGCAATTTGTGTTTTATCCACAAGAGGGCGATCAAGCATTTAAAACGGCAAGCAATTAAACTCAGTATTAGAAATGAAAACAGTAGACCGAGACCAGGGTTCGATTCCTGCCTTTTGTGTTTGGGGTTTGCATGTTATCCCAGTGTCTACGGGTCAACTGGTGTGTTAAAAGTGTTGGGGGCTTGAAATGCAAGTTCTGCTTTTCCCTTCAGCTTTCTTATAAGCTGTTTAATATTGTATTGTTGCATTTATTTATTTTTATCTAAAGGAAATGTCACTAATTCACTATGTGGATGAAAAGTATTTGGACACTGATTATCACTGTTTCTTCCCAGTTGACCCTGCTTCAACTGTTTCTATTGTCCAGGGCTGTTTAATAGATTTGGGGGTACTGCTGTGAGGATTTGATTGCCCATGCCTGGCATTAGGCATGATGCCAATACTGTAGGTTCATTTAGCTGATCCAGAGAGTTCGATTGTACTGACAATACTTCTTTATTGGGGACTAGACAAGCTGTGTGTCTGTGCATTTGCACTGAATGGAGTGGTTAGGAGGGGTGTTCATAAATATTTGGACAGATAGTGTATGTAGAATAGACGTTGGGAACACTTACCCATCCCCACATGGCTATTCTGTCCTTGTCTATGAAACCCATATCGATGAATTTCCTGCAGAGAAAACAGAGATAATTTTCAGATAGTTTCATCTACATTATTTAGGCTCTGATCGTCACGCTCTCTCATCACTGCTTCTGTAAGCGTCTGCCACGTCCGACGGGTTTATCTCCGAACGGCGTGTTCTTCGGTCGCCACCTGCTCCACCTCTGACAGGTTTAAACATCGTGTTGACGTTCACGGCTCACCTGATTGCAGAGAGCTGATCTTCCACCTCGTATGTTCCCAGCCGCGTGTAGATGGCGTGCATTATTTCGTCCCCTTGGTACCCGCTTCCTCTCCCATCGAAGCTGGCGATGATGATCTTCTCGGTGCTGCACAGGTAGGTGGCCCACTCTAGCTTGAACTTGTATTCCACGTACTGACTGGCTGGACCTGCATACCTGGAATAGAAAGCAATGAAAGAGACTCGCAATGAAGCTTTTCAATCCTTCTCAGCCCCTGTCCTGACCCAGACCCTTCTCGGTGCACCCTTTGTGTCAGTCCTGGAGAATGCAACCAGTATTCTCCACCATTTTTATATACCACCTCTGATTATGGAGTTGTGATCCCCAAGGTAGGACGGGAAGGACCGAAAAAGGACAGGCACCTGATATCCCAAAAATAACTGATCTTTTTCCTGGATCCAGCACGTCAAGTGTCCTGGGTTACACCCCCAAAGTTACAGGGTCCACTCGGGGACTGTGGCACATAACACAAACCAGGTGTAACAAATACATTTTGGGAAATAGTCTAATAGTAAATATTTGAGTCTATTTTAATTATTTCTTTAAAAAAATTTCGCTAGGTTTTAAAACCTTTCTGCATTCAGTAACAGCAAATGCAACAACGGAAGGTAATTGGTTATCGACTTTCATATCTTCCCTGAAAAGCCATATGGACGATAAAACTACAACATGCATTAAGTGAATTTAATAATAATCCTAAATATAAAAGACTCACAACAGCTTTCTAATAAAGCTAGAAAAAATAACGACACTTAAACTTCAATAAAATCAAAGTTTAAGTAAGATGCTGGGAGGAGGGATCTGGAGGCTACCGGTAGAGGCAAAATGCCGTTAAGAGCACCATCTACTTCCACCACACTGATAAACGCACAATTATTAAGGAATTTGGTTTCTTAAGTTTCATTTAAGGATGTTTTTCCTTAGATTAATAATGAGACTAGATATTTAAAATATTCTCAAATGTGGCAGCTGGAAAATGAATAGAATGTAGATTCTGCAAAGTGACAAGTGACTTACAGCTAATGCAAAATTAAAGCGTACAATCCGAGGGTTAAGAGTGTTGCTTAATGGCCTAACAGTGCAGACTTGAACCTTCAACCTTCAGATCAATAGTCGATTGTGCAGTACCCAAACAGGGACTGATCATCAGGATGCAAAAGCCAGTTTGTCTGAACTGATACCAGGGCATGGAACAGGAATTTCAGCTCCTCTCTCAATTTGTTGTGGAATCACTCCACTCCTGCATTTCTTTTTCACCACTCCTTGCTCCAGTTCCACTCCCGGTTTTGAAAGTTTGGCTGTGAAAGTTTTCAATAATAAAACTGGTAACAAAGTCATCTGTACGGCAAAAATAGCAAGCACCTAGGCGAGTGGCTCATAGTCAGTGTATAAAATTTTGAAAAACGATTGGTCCGCTTCTGTTTTCCTCTCTTGTTACACTTTTATTTTGACAAAGATTTTAAGGAAAAACTAAGGAAACTAAGGAAAAAGTTTTTAAATCTGTTTTT
>JAJAGP010002929.1:81279-92202 GCA_025084515.1 Ancistrus triradiatus
CACACACACACACACACACACACACACACACACACACACACACACACACACACCAGCTGTTCCGGATCATTACAGGTACATGACAGGTTTGATACCAAACACACCTGTGCAAATGAAATGAACCATGGATGTAAAACTTACACTTGGATCAGGAGAGGATATTTCTGGGAGGAGTCAAAATTGGGAGGCAACATCATCTGGTACCAGAAATCTGTTACAGATTAATACGAGTTCGTATTAAAGAATGTTATTAGTGATATTTTTAATGTTTTAATGCATTTAAATGTCTAGCTCGTACCGAAACCTTGTAGCTTTAACGTGGCTCGTTTTATCGTCGGCATTTGGATCTCCGTCGTCAGGATCTGTTCCAGTTTCTTGTTGTCTTCAAGCACCTTGATTTCTAAATAAAACAGAAAATGATGAACGATGTAAGCAGCATGCTCACAACCTTTAGTGTTACGCCATATAAAGCGTATTAAAAAGCAAATAACAGACCTTTACGAGAGCCTCGATTATCCATGAGTGTAAACATTGGCAGTCCGGGTCCTACAAAGATGAATTAACTTAAATTTAGCTTAAATTATTAAAGGACTTAACACATGCATAATCAATATATATAAACTATATCGATGTAGCATGGTGTGGTCAAGAGTGGGACAAAAAGTATTGGGACACATCTCTTAATGACTAAATCTCTTAAGGTCTTTCATTCAGTCTCGTTGCCACACAGCTAAACCTATGGATTTGTCCCAATACTTCTGTCCAAAACAAGACATACGTCCCCTTGGAATAAACCTCAGCCCTTGTGATACCTGTATTATGTATTTATATTTTATCCAGCACTGACAGGTGAGATCAGGAGTCTGTGAAGCGCACTAACCATAGCAGTCCATGCGGAAGTACGAGGCGTTTTGGCTCAAGTAGCCCGAATTGTACTGACACCTGTCCTGGTAGAGTGAGCAGGTCAGGCATTCGGGAGCAGAGTGAGTGTGACCGGTACCTAAAGATATCCTGAATCATACAACAGCAAATGATCAGTTTTACACACAATAAAGGATTAAGGTTAAAGTAGCAGAAACTCACCTGTAAAGGTTCCTCTGACCCGGTCGTCCCATATGCTCATTACTTACGTAGTAGCTTTAATTAGAAGAGTATGATTAGAGGAAAATCCCAAATGCAATAATGTGAAATTAATTTAACTTTTACACTTACAGGGCATCCTTTGTTAGTTTGGAGATGTAGATCACCTCCCATTTGCCTGAGGTTATAGGAACTGCATTCCCCTACACACACACACAAAAAAAAAAATTCTAGTAATATTTATAGTTTCTTTTTGTGGTCTAGCTTCCTTTTTGTGAGAGGCGGAGGATATGAGCTCAGTCATGGCTGGAAAATATATAAATAAATACAAAATATTGCCTCTTTTCCCTCGTGACAGAATATGGCTCTGCAGAGAATAATATCCGGGGGAAATCTGTCCTCAAGCAGACCAGGGGTGCCCCCGCACAACACCATATGGTTAGGCCTCAGCACGAGCACTAAAGCCTGAAAATATTATTTACTTTCAGTACAGTGGTGCTTGAAAGTTTGTGAACCCTTTAGAATTTTTTATATTTCTGCATAAATATGATCTAAAGCATCATCAGATTTTCACACAAGTCCTAAAAGTAGATATACTACTACACCTGACTCTAATTTCACCTTCAAATTAACTGCTAATCCTAGAGGTTCACATACTTTTGCCACTCACTAATACATAATATTGGATCATTTTCCTCAGTAAATAAATGACCAAGTATAATATTTTTGTCTCATTTGTTTAACTGGGTTCTCTTTATCTACTTTCAGGACTTGTGTGAAAATCTGATGATGTTTTAGGTCATATTTATGCAGAAATCTAGAAAATTCTGAAGGGTTCACAAACTTTCAAGCACCACTGTACTTAAAAAAATAAAGCAATCATTAGGTCTTAAAAATGAGGCCGTAGAGAGATGTTACACTATGGCTTTACTTCACTGATCAACAACAGTTACTCGTGCAATAAATGCCTTAAGGTCACAGCTGCCAAAACTGACAACGCATCTCAACGGCCCTCTGATGAGGCGTGAAATAAAATGGCAGAGATAAAGAAGAGCTGACACAGAGACGACACTGTTGGTCACAGCATGTCAGCAACAAGTACGAGTTTAAAAACTGTCCGGATATAGACCCAGGATGGAGGTGAGCTTCCCTGTGTCTCCAGTTCTGCTTCTGACTCCAGAGCACACTGCTGCACAGAATACAGCGCTTCCAAAAACAGACTGCAAACTCTACAGGACCTGAGCATCCTCAGAAAAGAGTCTGGGGTGTAATAGTCATTAAACATGGAATGCAAAGCAACGCAAACATGTGAAATCATTGCATTAATCCCATTTTTTTTTGATCGTATATGACATTAAGGATATGTTTCTTTAAAAAGCAGCCATACAAGCAGAGGTTATAATATTCAGTAAAATGCGTTAATTCATTTTAAATCATTTAATAGACACAAAAAAACATGACAGCGATTACCAGAACGATACGTCTGTAATCCAAAGTAGGCTCTTTATTTCATCAGGCACTTTTCATATCGCCATAACCTCGCTTCCGTCACAAACTGCCATCAATCCTGATGTGACGTTAAATAAATAAATAAACTTAAAAATGAAGTACTTTTATAACAAACAGCATGTGCAAGCTCTTATCTGCACGACAAAAATGTTAGTCTACCTGTTATTTTAATTATTATAGTTTTAAACGTGTTCTCTCTGTTAATATTTATTCGTTTCTGTTTATTTAAACTATTACTGTAAACATATTAATAAGATAAATGAGTTTAATTCTTACATATAACATCGAAGCTGCCTAATCAGTTCGGGTCCCTTTTTGAGTCTTGGTTCTAACATGTTTTTTCCTTATAAGATTTAGGGATTTTCTCTGCCACTGTCGCCCTAGGCTTGCTCATTGTAACTTAGAAGATAATCTAAAATAATAAAGCTGCTTTGAGACAATATTCTAATTTCAGAAGTGAACGTTTCGAAAAAAATCGAACAGAGGGTGATAAGTGGGTGTGGAAGATACTGTCATTATACACAAGCTCAAACTCATATATCCTGATTGTTAGTGAAAGCCATCGTTTCATGGCTCCAGTAAAGTCCTAATCAGGTTGTATATATAACCCATTGCTCCCTTCTCTGGTATTTTGTTCAGAGGGGTATATGATTAACAGTGAAGCTTGGCTGCCTAGGGAAAGAAAAAAAGGATCAGAAACAGCGGGAAAACTATACAAGACGAAGTGTGACCCAAAAGCAAATGGGTAAGTTCTTAATAGGGTACTGTAAACTCTGTGATTGAATTATTTAGAGATTTAAGATCCCTGTGGCATTCATATGCTCTGCTTTTGAGTTAATAGCAGCTAAGTAAATCTCAATTAAAATATATTATTAGACTTACACCAGAGACGTAGTGCAGATGTTTGTAGCCTTTTGCATCACTCATGATCTTGTAGAAGCTGCTGTTGTCGGCTGCAAAGTAAGGATGCAGAGGGATGTACTGAGAGAAACAGAAAGACACTTGGGTTAGTTTATCTGCTCAGTTACATCGATGTTTTATTGTAAATAAATGCCATAATGGGCTCACCCGTCCGATCCAACCAGTTCTGCTCTTCTGCTCATATTTCTGCAGAGACAAAGTGAAATACAAAATCTTAAATGTGAACTTTTCACACATTTTTTAAAATGAGATGGTTTCTCAAGTAAAATTACAGTCCTTTCCGAAAAGATCAAAGCCAATGTGAAGGTGCAAGCGGCACCTAAACATCTTCAACATTACAACTGAACCAAAGTGTGTCCATATATATTTGAGCGCTGTACTGATGCAGTTTGGTGTTACAGTGGTACCTCAGTTCCCATGGAAAGCGGGACAACTGTATAACTCTCAGTTAACTCTCATTATTCTATAAGAAAAGCTTTCATTATATAATCGTGGAAACATGTACATCTTATGTTGTGCCTTGTGTTAGTGGTAAAGTAGTTTTCTGAAAGCTGTAATTGTTTTAATAAAAACAAAAAAATTGTTTTTGAAAAAAGTCACCATGTTCTCATTCCACTTGGCTCCGTCATAGTCGTAGATCTGCAGGAGGACGTGGTCTTGACTTCGCGTTAACCACTGCACGGCAATCCGTCTGTCCGTCACCCACGTTACCGAACTTAGGTAATGATCGCTGAGGGAACGCATAAACACGTAAAACACATTAACATCTGTAATGTCCGGTTATCACATGATAGTTAAATGAGCCATGACCCGACGTACCCCGCACCGATGGCTTTTGGCACCACGACCTCGGAGCGTACGGAGGGATCTGCAACATCGACCACAAACAGCCTGGCTTTAGGAAGGTTGGAGCCGGCCTTTAGAAGAGAAACACGCTCAGTATTCCACATTCAGAACTTTGTTCCATGAACACAGAACCGATTTTGTGATTCTGTACCTTTGGGTAAGGGACCTTCATGGTGGTGGGGTACTGCTCGTTTCCGTACATGGAGTACTCGATTGTTTGCACCAGGGTATCGTTGATCTGGATGTAGGCCAGGTACTTTGCCGTAGGAGACCACCACATACCCTCATTAGACACGAGCACTTCTTCTAAAGAGAAGAAACAACCAAGAATTGCTCAATAAAACAATGACTGAATGAGAGTCAACTTTCCAACTCTATTTACACATTTTGCCTTTTAAAGTAATGAGAATAAAAGGAAAGGGATCTGAAAATGAATAACAGTTCTGCTCTCACACATTTAGGTCCAGACTCTGACTGGGCCACTGAAGGACGTTCACCTACCTAACCTTAAGCCACTGTTTTGTTTTGGTGTTGTGGCAGTGTTTTAAACTGAACCTCCCCTCATTTTCTGCTCTCTAGCGGGTCGTGTTTTCCTTCAGAATTTGGATGAACTTATATAGAACCTCATAACATAATGCTGCCTCCACCATGCTTCACGGTAGGTACGGAGTATTTCAGTGGTGTGCTGTTCGGTTTTAGCTCAGAGTACATTCCAAAAAGTTCAGTCTTGGTTTCATCTGATCATAAAGCCTTTTGCCACATGGCATTAGAGTTGAGACTCAGCGTGGCACTTTTTCAGGAACGGTGGCACTTCTTTCCTGCCCTCCTGCCATACAGGCCAGCTTTGTGTAAAGTTTATGAGATTGTTATCACATGCTCAGAATGACCATACAGACTGTAAGTCTTTCAAAGTGATTACTGGGCTCTTGGTAGCTCCCTGATCTCCGTAAGGTGATGGTAGCAATCTTCTTGTTTTCTTCTCCTAAAATGTTTCTTTACCCCGGAGCTGTTTCTTTTTGAAAGCACCTTTATTACCAGGTGGAATTTTGGTGTTCCCCTAGTAGTGTTCCACTACCAGTCATGGAATCCTCAAGGAGCAGCTGAATTTATTTGGAAGGAATTAAAAAAATGACAGAAGAAACTCTTTATAGGGATAATTAGATGTATTTGTGGTAGCTGGATGACAAAACAGGTTGGAACAGATTGATATAATTTACTAATATATGGATATTTGGATGGATAACTAAATGAATTTTTAAACGGGTGGATGTCTGACCTTCATAAGACCAGTCTGGCATTCCGTTGAGAATCTGATCGGCTCTTCCATCATGCGTGACCTGAACGGGTTCAGCAGCAGTGCTTGCTTTGAGGTAAATGTTATAATTCCACACGTAAGCCTGCAGAGGACAATGACAATACCATATTAACGTATTATGTATGAAGGAAGATAAACTGTAATGGAATATAAGTCCGTCTTACCAGCATGTTTCCTACGGGGGCCCATATCAGTAACTGGATAACTTGTGGGAGGTGAGACGGGACGAATGTCCTGAACGTGAAACGCTCGTTAAGAGTTATACTTACTGATTAGTAGTTATTTGACTAATTGAATTTAGCTTACTCAGTGTCCATACTGTAGATGGAATACGAGGCTGTAAAGGAATACCTCCATTTCTGAAAAAGATTGTTAGGTTTACGTAACGCTTGACACTCTTAAACAGTAAACATTTACAAAACATGCCTTTGCCCGTACCTTCGTGTAATTGCTCTCGAAACAGATGAATTTTCTATCAGCAGACACGATGTAATCTGTGGCGTCCACCTGAGACTAAAACATCACACCATAAATCAAATATAGTAAAAAAATACAGACAAAAACACGAATCAATTATTAAAACTGAATAAATAAAATCTAGTCTACAAAAGAGCATAGTCTCAGCGCAGCTTTATAATGTTCTGTACCTTCTATTCTCTAAGCCCCGTCCCAAAGTGAGCAAGCCTAGGACAACAGTGGCAAGGAAATCCCTAAACGTTATAAGGAAAAATCTCAGGAGGGACTCAAAACCTAACCTCCTTGGGCTTTTTAATGGGTTTGAACATAAAACGTGACTATTTTGACTATAAAGAAGTACGATGATATTCTTTAGGCACTGTAATCTACAATCAATATACCAAAAATTACAAGCAGTGAAAATTGTGGATTATCTTACAAACGTCGAATTGCTCAGGTAGAACGAGCTAGCTGCGCTCTCGACGTTATGAAGGTAGACATTCCCATCTTTGTTTTTGTGCAGATACTCATTATCTGTTAAAAAAACAAACAAATAATAACTCAGTAAACTCTAAATAAATAAACTCAAAAATATGAAGCCCTGCTGCTGACATCCCTTAATTCGTAATAAATTAAAGCGTGACTTTTTAAAGTGTGGAGACGGACTACATTAATAATAATAAGATAATCTCGTTCACACACCTTAATAAGTCTTAATTTTATTAATAATTAACAGAAGTCACCAACAGGGATCAGTACAATCGTGAATAAATTCAGACATCTGAATACTGGCTTTATTAAAAAACAACAAAAAAATATGTACTGTTAAATCATCAGTATGTTGTAGATTAAATCTATATCCTACCTGAAATCCACCATAAATTATAGGTTTGATACCTAATTGTATCGTTATAAAAGTCGTCGAAGGTATACGTCCTCCGTGGACGAGAATCTGCTCCTGAAAAAATTCAAAAGAAGCTCGTAAGCACCTTACAGGCAAGCCTGTCGGTTCATCACATGGTGGCGCCACTGTGAAAGCTAAAGGAGATTATTGGAGGAAGGACAGGCCGGTCAGGGGATTATCCCCCACTTCTGCAACAGCGACCCCTACCTAGCACATGTAAGCTGCACTTAATGGTCATGGAGCTTCTACATACATAACCTATACACGATATAAAGATCTTGCAACCACACTAACAACCACCTGGAAAGAGCACAAAGCTAAAACATATAGTTAAGGTGCCTCAGTTACTGTTTTCCACCTTAAACTGTAAGAGTTTAAATGCTACCATTTTAATTTACACCATGTTTGTGGCTGAGGGTTGCACCCATGTAACTGCGTTTAGTTTGGGCTGATTTAATGTTAATTTAATTTACATAGTGCAACCCAAAATCAGGAAAAGCTGGGATGGTGTGGAAAATGCACATGACTTATTTCATTGCAGACAGTATGAACCCAAGATGTTATTTATTCTGGTCATCTTCATTTCATTTGTTAATAAACATCCATTCCTGCATTTCAGGCCTGCAACTCATTCCAAAAAAAGTTAGGGCTAGTAATGAGACAAAAAAGTAAATGATGATGTGATTTCAAACAGGTGATTATAACCATCATTTGGTACAAAAGCAGCATCCACAAAAGGCTGAGTCTCTGAGGAGTAGAGATGATCAGAGGATCTCCAGTTTATCAACAAATGTGTGAAGAAATGATTGAAATGTTTAAAAACAATGTTCCTCAAAGAAAGACCGGAAGAGATTTATATATTTCTCCCTCTACAGAGCTTAATATCATTAAACCATTCCAGGAATCTGGAGGAATTTCCTAAAAAGCCTAAACTGAAGAGGGGTGATCTCCGCTCCCTCAGACGGCACTGCATCAAGAACCATCATTCATCAATAGCTGATAGAACCACATGGGCAAGGAATTCCTTTATCAAACCTTTATCAAGCTCTACAATACAGAGTTACATTCAGAAATACCACTTAAAACGTTACTGTGCTAAAAAGAAGCCTTATGTTATAACCATGTCCAGAAGCGGCTCGACTTCTCTGGGCTCGGAGGATCTGGGATGGACCATCACACAGTGGGAATGGGGATTGTGCTCAGACCCATCAGTATAACAGAGCTTTTTTTTAAATGAGAATCAGGTCCAAAAGCCAGGCTCTGGCATGGTATGGGGTTAGGGTAAGGGCTTTTGGCATAGGTCATTAATGAAGAAAAGTACACTGAGCCTACCGTCCCACCTTTTTCTGATTTGTGGTTATAAACTCAGCGCAGTTTCAGAAAGTGAACTAAAGTCTGCTAATAAATAAACTTTACTGTCATTTACAGAACAG
The DNA here is from genome assembly GCA_025084515.1 of Ancistrus triradiatus. Lineage (NCBI taxonomy): Eukaryota > Metazoa > Chordata > Actinopteri > Siluriformes > Loricariidae > Ancistrus > Ancistrus triradiatus. Next base: position 89,744 of record JAJAGP010002929.1, read on the forward strand.
GATCGCGTCTCAGTACTTACTGTTTAAATAGATGGCAGTTGGCACAGCTATCAGCATGACGAGCGCGAGCGCTCCGACCAACCCAACACACACCTTACTGCAACCCTGCAACACACACCGACATCACACACACATACACACATAAGAACAAACACTGGAGTAAGAAATAAAAGTTTGTACAAGACCAGAATCGAGTTGGACTGACCATGATAGGTGGTGGGAGCGGTGCGCTCTGGAGCAGTCCGCTGACGTGGAGTTCCCGGTCTCAGATCATCAGCACGGCCCTACAGATGATAATTAGCGACTTCACGCCCTCCAGCTGACCTCATTCCATGCGACTAACCGAGTTCCAGAGCCGTGCTGCCAGATTTACCGGACCGGATTTAAGGAGCAAAAGTGGTAGCGGTTCGCGCTCCCATCGCTGCGCAGATGCAGTGAGTACGCAAAGCTCAGCGAGGAAACTGTGTGGAAATAATACACACACACACACACACACACACACACACACACACACACACACACACACACTGCTCATACTTCCATCACATACTCACCGACCGCAAATCTTGAGACCAGAGCTTCAGCAGCTGGAATTCATTTTCGTAATTCCTTCCAGGTATTCATAAAGCTCTCATACGTACTGCTTTTAGGACTAGTTTAGCATGAGTAGGACGCAAAGTATGCTAGTTCAGGGAGAACATGCAAACTCCACACAGGTCTGAATTCGAATCCTTGTTTCTTGAGCCGTGAGGTGACCAGACTAACCGCGCACACTAAATAATAAAATGAACAGGCATTATGAATAACAATCATTTACAGAATTTGAACCAAGCAGTTGAATTACTAGATGGGTAAGGACCTTACTCAAGGGCCCAGTGACAGGGATTTGAACTCACAACCTTCTGGGAACAATCTTCTACTAGTTCACAGCATAAGCACCGAGTCACCAATGGTGTAAAGTTTATTTTATTTAACAAACATTTATCCCGAGTGAGTCACAGTTAAGATGAGCAGTTGAAGATTAACAGCTTGCTCAAGTTGCCCAGTTTATGTTGGTTAGGGTCATAAGGGTCCCTCTTGGTACTCACAGGGCGCGTAGAAGTACACCCTGGACTGGCATTGTAGGCATTGCTGCTGCAGGGACGATCCGGGCCCTCCTTCCTCATACGTGGCACATCGAATGTGTGGTTTGTGAAAACAATACGCACATGATACACACACACACATACTACACTTTAGTACACACTTACTGTGTTGGTGCATGTAGATCTCATTATGATCCAATATTCATACAGTTCCTAATAAAGTCAATGAGCTTTTCAGTTTTCGCTGAAACCAAAGTCGCAGTCCCAACAAAGTCAGGTGATTCCTGATTATCCGGAATTTCTGCTTTAAGCCTTCATTCTCTCAAGTTTGCTCTGATCTTTATTCGAGTCGAACACACCCACACCCACACATTATGTAATCAGTTAGTGAAATGCTTGGGCACATACATTTGGGTGTCTGGAGAAACTACCAATCCACAAAATGTGAAATCAGACCCCAGTTTAGGTGTGAAAACAGATTTGGCTCCATTTCATAAGCCACAAAATGACTAATTAGAATAACCCCGCCATTAATCTGCATACCTCCACCCACTCCATTTGGATAGATCTGTTGTTGCTGCACAAATCGGACCATTGGCCTCAGAAGGACAGAAGATCTAGGTAGATAAAGTTTATTTAGATGAAAGTGAAGGTGTGGCTAAAGCAGTCTGAGCTGCAATACCTTACTTAAGTCTAATAAGTAGTAAGTAGTTAGGCTACTTTATGAATATAGCAGTTAAGCAGCATAAAGACTACAGCTTTTAACGTCTACAATTTATCTTTATTCCACTAATCTTATTTGTGTGTGCAGAATCAAATGTGTATGAATCAGTCCTGAGAAGAGCCGATTCAGTGATTCAAGGCTCTAAGAACGAGGAGTTGGCCTTAAAGAATCGCCTCATGTTCAGAGCATATGGTGAAGTTAAACCTGAACGTTTAATTGACCTTAATACAACAAATTCATTCAGCTTATGATATCAGATCATCATGCCGTGGATCACAGCGAATCAGCAACTCCTGAGGCTTGCAACCTGAAGGTCCTGCGATGGAGCGGCGTCCCTTTCAGATAGGATTTTCACCTTTGCCCAATGAATTCTGGGACAGGCTTCGGACCCCTGCAACCCTCCCCAGGATGAGCAGGATCAAAAAGCGACCATCAGCTTTCTTAACCTTTAACTTAGTTATTTGCAGCAACTCTTATCCGAAGCGACTAACAGCCAGGCTGAGTCCTTGAGTACTGGTTTGTTTAAGGGTTTGCTCAAGGGCACAACAATCAGCTTGAAAGAGCTGTGATTTGAGCTCATAACCTTCTGATTATCTCAGACACGCTCTTAATGCTTTTGTTAACACTTGATTATAATCATGATTTTGTCA